>CADEHL010000050.1:600000-854570 GCA_902827135.1 Harpagifer antarcticus
GGTGGAAAAATGCCGACTTGGTCACAGACTTGACGTGGGAATGGAAGGAAAGGGTGGAATCAAGGATGACACCCAGGTTGCGGGCTTCAGGAGATGGGGAGATGGAGCAGCCGTCAACCTCAAGGACGAAGTCACCAACCTTCTGGAGCAGGGCCTTGGGTGCCACAACCATGAGCTCTGTTTTCCTGCTGTTCAGTTTGAGAAAGTTGGAAGACATCCATGTTTTGATGTCATGCAGGCAGTTGATGAGAGACTGAGGGGGGAGCTGGGAGGATGGAGTGGTGCTGAGATACAATTGGGTATCATCAGCGTAGCAGTGGAAATTGAGTCCATGATGTCGGATGATCTGACCGAGGGGGAGCATGTAAATGGTGAACAGGAGGGGGCCAAGCACAGAGCCCTGGGGTACACCGTGGTGGACTGGGGCCGGGGGTGAGTTTGAGCCACTGATGGAGACAAACTGTTTCCTGTTGTGAAGGTAGGAAGTCAACCAGGACAGCGCTGTGCCAGTGACACCTAGGAGGTCTGAGAGGCGGGTGAGGAGGATGTTGTGAGAGATGGTGTCAAATGCTGCAGAGAGGTCCAGGAGGATGAGGATGCTGAGGCGGCCAGAGTCAGCAGCAATGAGGAGATCGTTGGTGATCTTGATGAGGGCGGTCTCAGTGCTGTGTTGCTGTCTGAAGCCGGATTGGAAGGGCTCATAGAGCTCATGGTTGGACATGTACAGATGGAGTTGGCCGGCGACCACTCTTTCCAGAGTTTTGCTGAGGAAGGGAAGGTTGGAGATCGGCCGGTGGTTCTGGAGGTCGTCGGGGTCCAGGCCAGGTTTTTTGAGTATGGGGGTGACTGAGGCCAGTTTGAAGCTGGTGGGGACTATACCAGAAGCCAGAGAAGCGTTGATGATGACCACCATGTAGGGACAGAGGGTGGGTAGGCAGTCCTTGACCAGGGCTGTGGGCATGGGGTCCAGGGAGCAGGTGGAGGTCTTGGCCGAGCTGACCAGTTTGGCCACTTGGAGAGCATCCACAGGGGAGAAGGAGGAGAGGTTGGAGTGGGAGAGGCGCGGCATACTATGGTATGGAGGGCTCTCCCCCTCCTGGCCCAGGCAGGCGAGGGGAGCCCTTTAGCCCTGTAAGGGCCCAAAGCGCATTACGTCACCCCGCGACCCTCCAGGAGTCCGGAGAAACGTAAATGCATTTACGCCCGGGGAGGGGGTCAGATACCCACTGACCCACAGACCCCCCCCCCCTCCTCACCAGTCCTGTCTTACCCCAGCAAGCACAGACGCTGAGAAAGAGCCAGACCTATCCAAGAGATACAACTTTGTGAAGGGACATGGCGTTGACCAAGACGCCGCCGTGCATATCTCCTCCACACTCACACCGTTGAATAAAGCTGTTGATGCAGCCACAGCTCGTGTGGAGTGTGCACGGACCCCCGTGGGACAGGCTCTCCCTGCCTGCTCGTAGGCGTGTGCAATGCCTCCGCAAAGCCAGCCTGCCAGGCGTTTCTTGGACAGAGCTTTTCCAGTTACCCCGCCCCCGAAGCACACAAACAGCTGTTCAGTGCGTCTCAGGGTAGCTGTGCGCTCTACATAACATGCTAATGCGCGCACCGGGCAGAGGAGCTGTAATTTAGCTTCCCTGGCCCCACCATGGGGTGGAAGACTAAATCCCCCCAACTGAATAGCCCTCGAATTGAACGCACTCCTTAGGCTCTTGGGCACAAAGGAGGGGTTTGGTCTGAGTGTCGCCGGACACTCTTTTGGCTGACGTTAAGTCCTCTGTCCACCAATAACTGTAAAAAGGACAAAATAGAGCCCAACTCACAAGATAGGGGCTCTATTTTCCGCTCCTCACACCATCGCTGGAATCCCAGCCACAGGGCACAGTGGCTGTTGCGCCGGCTAGCGAACAGATCCACTTCCGCTCTCCCGAACTGGGCCCAGATCTGCTTCACCACCTCTGGGCGAAGTGTCCATTCGCCTGGCATGGGGCCGCCCCTCAACATGAGGTCGGCCCCCCTGTTCTCCAGTCCCGGGATATGGAGGGCTCTCATAAATAACACCACCTCTGAAGCCCATAACCACAGCCTCTCCGCTGTGGCCAACAAGGTGGCGGAGCGGACTCCGCCTTGCCTGTTTAAGCCACTGTGGTGCTGTTGTCGCTCCTGACCAATACATGTCTCCCTTGAATTAGGGGTATGAAATACTGGAGGACTAACACTACCGCCCGTAGCTCTAGGAGGTTGCTGTGTCGTGTTTCTGTTAGAGACCAGCGCCCACCTATAGCCCTCTTCAGGCAAGTCCCTCCCCCATCCTGTTCCTGTGAACACTGTGATGTAGGAGGTTACCCGTCCCAGTGGAGACCCCCTCCGGAGGCGCCCGGGAGACCCCCAGAACCGGAGGTTGCCCTCCACTGAGGGGGGGATGGTCACCAGCCGCAGTTTGTGCCTCTTGGGATCCAAACGCAGGCTGGAGAACCACCTCTGCAGGCGGCGCATTTGCAGTAACCCCTGCGGGACCACAATGTGAGCAGCCGCCATGAGACTCAAAGTCTGCATGACAGTTAAAGCTGTCACTGTCGCCCCCTGTCGCAGCCTGTGAACCGCCCGGAGAAGGGACGCATTTCTGCTCCCTGACAGGGTGGCGCGTAGCGCGCCTGCATCGAACACCACTCTCAACTACAGCGCCTGTTGGTGAGGTATGGGGGTGCTCTTTTTTCAATTGATCGCAACGCCTAATTTGGTTAGGTGTGTGATCAATTGTGCTGTGTAAAGCATTGCTTGTTCCCTGGACCCGGCCATGACTATGAGGTCGTCTGGGTAAAAGAAAAACTCACGGCGTGGGCGCGCTGCGGTTGATGCGCAGTGGCCACACATTTACTGAACGTGCGTGGGGATAGGGATTGATTGATTGAAAAGTGTATTAACAGCTTGTATATTGGGTACAGTACAGTACAGCTCAAAACATACAATTGTTAAGGGGATGCAGACCAGAGAAAGACTTTCGTCTTGTTTACATCAGGGTCCCCCATTTCCAATTCATCATATCAGATCCGTGAAGACGGGCAGCCCGTCCCCGTGAGTGCCGGCACGCCGGTTCCACGGGGTGGGCTGAAGAGGTGGAGGGCGCCGCGGGCACGAGATCTCCGTGCCGGCACCTCTCCCTTCGTCATACCGTCGCGCCGCGCTCCCTCGTCTGCAGAAAAGCCTGTGGAGGAGCGCGCACTGCGGTGACGCTTCTCTCTACTGAGGTCTTTGAACGCACTGCGGCCTGCCACAATGCCGTCTCTTCGAAACGGACATTATGGGAAAAAGTGGAATTGTGGAGAGATATGACTCTTACTCTGGGATAAATGCACTCGTTCTCACTGAATGCATTTTTCCCACACACACACACACACACATCACTCATCACTCTAGAACTAGAGTTTACAAATGTAAACCACCGTTCACCTGCGGAGGTCCCTGAACGCACCGCGGCCACTCTCACGAGGGCCGCGCGCCCACGTATTAACGCTGTATTTCCCATTCAACGGTGAAATGCATTAATCGGAGCTATTATACCAGGCAAGGTCTGTTTTCTGACAACAGCACGCCGGCAATAGCGTCTCTTGAACCCGCACAGTGCTTTGACAGCACACGGTTTATTCCACTCACGTGCACACGCCCGCCTGCTGGCTCCCTATACTGGGGTTTACAGCGGGGGCGGGGAGTGTAGGACAGTGTTTCTTCCGCTGGGGATGGGCAAGAATCAGCCACGCTGCAATTACTCCTTATCCCGTGAGCAAGGAGATCGATCCATAGAGCCCTTCCGTAAAGACAGGGGCTCCCAGGAGATCAACACGGTCCTCTTTGGAAAGTGCCACGCGGCGTGATATCCCAGGGACATCACAAGGCAGGCAGCGGCGACGGCCTGTGATGAAGTAGGGTCGACCCTATATCATGTGAAGCCACCGAGCACCGGTCCTCGGGGGAACCGGGCCTGGGGCAAGGCTCGTGGACCAAGCTACTTATTCGGCCTTGCGGCCCAATAATCGCTCTGACCTGGTGAGGCGGGGGCATCTCTAGCAATGAGCGAGTAGCCCACACACCCGCCGCCATGATCATCATCCAGGGAGAGTACAGCCCTGGGCGGTGGACTTCCATGGACGCCGGACTCAGAAGGAATGGCGAATGTGAAATGGCACCGCCTCGGCCATATCCTGGTCACCTCCGCTCGCTGAAGAGTAAAGGATGGTGGTCAGGAGGCGAGGCCTCTTTTTATACCGAAGTGAGATGCGCACGCATTCAGGTAGGCCCGCCCCGGGGACCGGCTACGTCTATAGAAATCTCAGTCGGTGAATGCTTGCATGATAAGGTAGTACCCATAGAGTCCAGTAGAGGGCGCAGCCTGTGAGAGATATAACCCTGCTTATACTGTAGGTAGTGACATGAAGTAAAAATCTTCAACTGAAACCAGATGGTTTCAGATTCTTCTCCATGCTTTTTGAAAGATTCAATAAAACAAGTTCAACTTTAAAACAAGACAGAACAGACTTCAGAATTTGATTTGAATAGATTTACTGAAGCTCAAACGAGGTACAATAAACCGAGTCGGTCTGCAGAGCAACTGAACCCAGAGTGAAATAACTCTCACATTTATAAAATGCAATATCTGCACCATATGTGGAGCTTATCAATTATCTCACTCCCTCTTTCTGTTTCTGCTGACAGTATCCAGCGACTCGGCATGGTCCTAGTTATCCAACATGTTTCCAGAGATAATGGTGTCTGGCTCAGGCTGTGCAGGTGATTCTATTCCCACACTCTCACCAGGGTTTCTACTCATCCTTACTTGGCCCTCATTACTCTCATACACGATACGTTTCAGAATATTTGTATTGGTTACAATCATCAGAATTTGGTAAGAAATTATTTCTCACATTCTGTCGAAATCCAGGATATTTAAGGGAAGTACGTTTGTTAGCAGTAGTTTTCTCCGCAATTAAGCATAATAATAATAATCTTTGCATTTAGAAATATCAAGATGATCGAAAGTCTGAGATCTACATTTGACCCTCCACTAGCAAGCCTAATGTCCAATACTCTTTGCCTTGTTATTTTGTTATCTAGGGTTTAATTGTATTTACTGTCTCTTTATTTCAATGTTATTACTGTCAGTTGAGCCCCGAGCCTGTTTTGTCAGGCCTCAGGCTCGAAAATGACATTCCCAGAAGAATTGACTATATCTTCACTTCTTTTATTTTAAAGTAAATTCAGATTGAACACAGTAAAAAAATGTAAATTATAGTGTCCGTCCCAAAAAAAACATTACTTATGGTGAAAACCACCCTTGAATGATGGGATAGTAGAGTAAAAGCTTTAGGAATCCAAACTATATCATATCATAAGTACCCTGTATAAAGATTGATGCAAAATAAGTGACATTTGACCTTTTTAGAGAGATTTAGGGGGAAAAAACACTTCTGTGGTCATTTGGGTGCACTTTCCATATATGGCCCCCGTCGGTCGACTTTGATGATTGACACCTCTTTTTAACCGTGAGAGCCAATAGAATCGAGGGGAAGTTCCTAAAATCCATCTAAACATTACCCATTGGTGAATGAGTGATGCATAGCCAGAATGCCCCGGAAGCTGTGATACACTCTAGTAGCTATCGTAGCAGCTAATATGAAATCTCCGTTATTGACATAAAAATGGAATGATGGATTATCAGTAATAATTTCAAGTGACACAGACACATTGGATTAACCTTCAGCAGCGTTTTTATCGTTTTAATGCCATTGAACACAACTTTTGATCAGAAAACAACAAAGGTAAGATGTTTTTAGCCATTTTGGCTCCGTAAAGCTAATTGTTTTGTTGTTTGTCGTATCGCCGCAAGTTTGATCGCAGTGATGATGGAATCTGTGGAATCTCAGCTTGCTAATCGATATCTTGTTTGTGCAGATCCGATAAGTAGTAATGGTATTTTCCAAAATATTTGTATTCATTTTCTTGTTCAATACAGAAATCCCACAAATTGGCCAGAACAGTGTCACAATACAGTGAGTTGTGCAAACATGTAGCATTACATAGAAAAAGTGAAGACAGTTTATCGTAAAAAAAACAAAAATACACCATCAGCAAAGTATTGTGAACAAATAATTATGCCGGAGATGGCCCATCCCTCCCCATCCCTCCCCGTTCCAGTGGATGATCAAACTAATTATATAGCACATTGTCCAGAGTAGAGAATATAATTACTATATGTTGTTATATATTAAAATGGAGTCACACAGTTTTCATGTCAAGGGCCAAGTAACCACATCAAGTTACTTTGGTCTTATTAAAGTAAGCCAAGAAGGGACCCCAGGTCTTATAGAATTTCTCATCAGAGCCTCTGATTGAGAAGTGCAGCTTCTCTAAGTTAAGGCAGGACACTATGTCCCGAAGCCATTGATTGCATGTGGGCGGGGCAGCGTCCTTCCATTTAAGTAGAATTGCACGCAGAGGCGCGGGAAGGTATTTTGAGTGGGGGTGCTGAGGTGCTGGACTCCAGTGAACACTATTACGGGCACTATAGAGCACGCACAAAAGCACTCCCCACACGCAAACACACAGTACACCCGCGACTGTTACAATGAAGGCTCGATAATCAGCTCACGGCATATAGGCAGGGGTAAAGTGCTATTTTTTACGAGTGGGGAGCGGACCTCACCTCCTCTAGGGGGGTCCTCACCTCCTCTAGGGGGGACCTCACCTCCTCTAGGGGGGTCCTGGCGGATGCTCCCCCGGGAAGATTTTTTTATATATTGAAGTTAAAAGCATCAATCTGGTGCACTTTGAGAGCAACATTAAGAGATCTATGGATACATCTCTCAACACCCAGATGAAACACAACTGTAAGCAGATGTTCTTTTTCTTTATGGATATTTTCCAAATCACTCCCCTTTCAAACTGTATTCTTGTTTTACTGCCATATAGTATTTCATAACTGTTTCCTTTATTCTCTTATTTTTTTTATAACTATAATGATCATATGAAGGTGTCCCGCGGAAATAATCTTTTGAATAATTTGTGACCAAACCGTTTGAGACCCACTGAGATAACTTAGACTGAGTGTTTAGAAGTTAACTATCTAGAGTCCTTTAGCTCACCTGAGCCTCTCAGTCTGAGAGGAGAGCTCTCCTCCAGCTTGTTGTGGAACCAACAACTCCGTATGTCCGTTAGTGCAGCTAGCTAACCAGATGCTAACAACACGGTCCCTGCTGCTGGCACCGGTCCCTCTCTCTCTCTCTCCCTCTCTCACACACACTAAATGCGCTATTTCTGCACACACACACACACACACACACACCCGAGTTTGAATTACACAAGCACACGTTTATTTCCATGCAACTCTCTGATTGGTCTGGTGTCTTGCCTCTGTTGCATTCACTGAACATGGGAAATTACAGTCCTGCCGTTCTCTTGAGTGTCATGATGAGGTTCACGTAAAGCACGGTTAATGTATTATATTATTGAGGTAGAATTGTCCGGTGCTACAGAAAAAACATTCGGGGCAGGCCAAAATATTATTTTACCAACAATGTGGAATTTATTGGCTACATATTACACAGATTATGCACAGCGGGAGCAGCAATAACCGTCAAATAATAATTCAGACAGGGGAGCTCCGCACCCCCTGCCTGCCGCTAGGGGGTGCTGCAGCGCCCTCAGCACCCCGCTTCCCGCTCCCATGATTGCACGTCTGGCCAGAAGCAAGGAAAAGGCAATCATGTGGCGTTCCGAGGGTGTCAAGTGCAGCACACCTACAGTGGTTGTACCAAACATAACCATCAGGGGGTCCGGGTCTAGTTTTTGATTTAGGATGTTGGACAAGGTAAGGAAAACGTCTACACAGAATTCCTGTAGGCGGGGGCATAGCCATTACATATGAAAGAGAGTAGCAACATTGTTTTTACATTTATCGCAAGTAGGGTTCACATCTGGGAAGAAGTGAGGAACATATCAACGGGGTTACTATCCGGTTCCTTAGGAAAACACGGCAAGACAGAACGCACATAGTGCCTAGCCTGTAGATATCGTAATAAATGTGTCTTAGGTAGATTGTATTTCTCTGAAAGTTGGTCGAAAGACATGAAATTACCATTTGTAAACATATCCTTAAATTGACTGATACCCTTCCCGTGCCAGTCCTGAAAGGTGGAGTCATGTCTCGATGGAACGAAAAGATGGTTGGAAGCCACAGGGCTCAGAAGTGAGAAATCTTTGTGACCAAAAGAACTCCTAAACTGGATCCACACTTTCAGGGTATGCCGAACAACTGGATTAGCTATCAATTTAGACGAAAATTGACTGAGTGGTGACCCAAGGAGTGCTGGAAGTGAGACATCACCACATGACTCCAGTTCCAAGGATGTCCACACTGGCCTGTTGGGTTGAAGGTAGAAGTGGCGCCAGAAGGTGAGGCAGCGAATATTAGCAGCCCAGTAATAATGGCGAGTGTTGGGGAGGCCCATGCCCCCATCCCTCTTGAGTCGTTGCAGTAGTAGTTTATTAACTCGAGGTTTCTTGTTTTGCCATATATATGAGGAGAAAACAGAATCTAAGGAAACAAAGAAGGATTTGGGGATGAACACTGGCACCATTTGGAATAGATAAGTGAATTTCGGGAGTATAGTCATTTTGATGGAGTTTATACGTCCGGCAAGGGACATTGTGAGAGGAGACCACTGCTGTAGCAACGTTTTCACCTGGCCGAATAAGGTCATGAAGTTTTCGTTAAACAAATCTTTAAATTTCCGTGTAACTGTCACTCCAAGCCAAATTAAAAAGGATTGGACTTAATGGGCAACCTTGGCGTGTTCCACGGCCCAGGGCAAAAGGTTGCGAGAGTGTACCATTTATTTGGACTGCGGCAGTGGGAGAAGCATATAATAGATTAACCAAAGATATAAACGATGACCCAAAGCCAAACTTCTCTAAAACTGTAAATAAATACCTCCATTCGACTCTATCAAACGCCTTTTCCGCATCCAAAGCCACAACACATTCTGGGACGTTTCCAGTTGGTGAATATATTATATTAAAGAGACGCCTGACATTAAAGAAGGAGTAGCGATTTTTAATAAACCCTCTGATCGGATGATATTATTAGTGGGATGACACCTTCCAATCTGCGAGCCAGAACCTTGGTTAAGATTTTAGCATCTGTGTTCAGCAATGAGATAGGCCTGTAAGAGGCACATTCGGTAGGGTCTTTCCCTTTTTTAGATATAAGAGTAATTATTGCCTTGAGAGACGGGGGGATCGCTCCCAGCTGTAAGGATTCGGCCAGAACGATTGTCAAGTATGGCGAGAGAAGCGTGG
The DNA here is from genome assembly GCA_902827135.1 of Harpagifer antarcticus. Classification (NCBI taxonomy): domain Eukaryota; kingdom Metazoa; phylum Chordata; class Actinopteri; order Perciformes; family Harpagiferidae; genus Harpagifer; species Harpagifer antarcticus. The sequence goes on from CADEHL010000050.1 coordinate 609,358, forward strand.
AAAACTTCTTAAAAAATTCGGAGGGAAACCCATCTGGTCCGGGGGACTTTTCAGATTGCATTGAGGATATAGCTATGGTTATTTCTGCTTGTTTTATAGGTGCCTCCAGGGCCTTTGATAAAATCCGGGGGAATAGTTGGAATGGGCAGAGAGTCAAGAAAACTCTTGATTTTTGGATCGTCCCCATCAAATTGGGAGGAGTACAGATGAGAATAGAAGTCCATGAATGCAGTATTTATCTCTGTAGGTTCTAGTGTGACATTGCCACTTTGTGTATTAATACTTGTGATTAGTTGTTTCGACCTCCGTCCTTTTAGCTGGTTAGCTAACAGTTTTCCTGCCTTCTCGCCATGCTCATAAAATGTACTTTTGTTTTTTAGCAGAATGTTTTGAGTTCCAGTCTAGTGTTATATAGCTCAGGGGTCGGGGTCAGAGCGTATTGTGCATCAGTTCCAGAAATGTTGGATAACAGGTATGAATGTTCCCTTTGGGACTTTCGCCTTTTGTTAACGGTGAATGAAATTATTTGTCCTCTTAGGTAAGCTTTAAGTGCATCCCAGACCATGAGAGCAGAGGTATCGGATGTGGTATTTGTTTCTAGAAAGAAGGTGATGTGATCCCCCAAGTATTTTACAAACTCATCATCAGGCAGTAAAGATGAGTTAAAACGCCAGTGCCTTGTGGGCAGTGGGAGTGCCAGTGACATCACAACAGGCGCATGGTCAGATATAACAACACTCTGGTAAGAACAAGAACGGACTTGGGAAAGTAGTCTATTATCAATGAGAAAATAATCTATTCGAGAATATGTATGATGAACATGGGAAAAAAATGAATACTGTTTGTCTTTTGGGTGGAGGAACCTCCATACATCTGAGATACCACACTCTGAGAGAAAGGATTGCATTTGCAGTGCTGATTTACTCACTACACCTGGCTTGGTGGAGGAGCGATCCAGCGCCTGGTCCAGCCAGCAGTTCAAGTCCCCTCCAAGTATCAAGTGGTGCTGGCCCAGGTCGAGAAGATTAGAGAAAAGGCGGACAAAGAAGGCAGCATCATCTATATTTAGGGCATATATACGTTAGCCAGGACAACGTTCATGTTAAATAGTTTCCCAGTGACGATTACAAATCTACCGTTCTTGTCAGCCGTAATATCAAGTGGCTCAAAGACTACGCCCCTTGCCACAAGGATAGAAACCCCTCTTGCTTTTGCCTGGAAGGTAGAATGAAAGTGCTGCCCCGCCCAAGATGCCAGAAATGTGTCATTGTCTGCGGAACGCAAATGTGTTTCTTGAAGGAAGATAATGTCAGCGTTTAACTGCTTCAGATGATTGAGTACTTTCCTTCTTTTAATTGGGTGGTTCAGACCCTTGACATTCCAGCTCACAGTGTTAAGAGAGCGACTCATATGTTGGGAGAAAAAAGTACTGTTTGAATAGGGTTGGTTTGGTGTGGACTCCTGTCAACATTAGGAAAAAGGAAATAGACCATTGTATGTTTACTATCCACACCAGACCATTGTAAAGAGAAAAAAAAACAATGTGCAATTATTATAACATCCCCACCCTGTCCCAAAACCCAAAAAAGCTTCCAAAGAACTCAGAAGCAAAATAAAATTAACCATACACCAGAAAGCAACTGTTTTAATCAGTTGCATGCTCTCCCCAAAACTTACCATCTGCAAATCAACTTCCCTGCACTTGCTATCTCAGCCCCACAATCCACATTGATACAAGTACCTCAGAATCAAAGCGTTTTCAACTTTAAATGTATGTTAACAACCTTGCCCACGAAGAGGTTAAACAAAAAGCAGTGCTCGGGGATGTAAATAAGAAAAAAGAAAATGCATACATATATATATACACACACACACAGACAAATATACATACAAAATAAAATAAAAAAAAGGTAACTAGATAATAACAATAATGAAATAAGTGATGCAAATAAACAATGGTAAACAGCAATATTAATTAAAATAAGAAATAGTAATAATGAGTAAATAAGCATTTGGAGGGTGAAAACGTGACATTCTTTTCAGGACACACACACAGCCGAGGGATAAACAACTATATGGAGCATAGGTGGCATATCTCAATGCAAATCACTCCGAATAGAGTAACAGTGACTGGGGGTTTATTCATAACAGAAATGAATAAATAAATAGTCACAGTAATGTGATGGGAAAGCATAAGACTGTACCTCGACATGTATAGTATGAAAAAAACAAACAGCAAAGAGTGTCAAAAAGTCCTTCTCCACAGCTTTATAATATATATTAGCTTGATATGGAGTGATGTATGAAGCGCAACGCCGCTGATAAAACATAGATCAAACCTGCTATTAAAGTTGGCCATCACTGCTCCTCTCTAGTCGAAGACTCCGACATGTTACCCTGCAGTGTTTCCAGGAAAGATGCAACGTCCTCCACCAATGCGAAATGCTTTTTCCCCCCGTCCTTGGTTGTGATCCGTAACCTCGGTGGATATAGGAGTGACGGTCTCAAGCCACGTTGATAAAGTGCGGACATCACCTCCCGGTAAGCCGCACGTTGCTCCACGATCTCTGGGCAGTAGTCTTCAAAGATAGCCACGGGCTTTCTCTGGAAAAACAGTTTTGCCCGCCGCTTCTGGGCCTCCTGAATGATCAGCTCTTTCGTCCTGACATGATGGATGCGGACTATTACCGCTCTTGGTCTTGACCCGGGACTTGGCTTGGCAGTCAGGGCTCTGTGTGCTCGGTCCAGCTCCGGAGCTGTAGTGAGGACTTGGTCACCCAGAAGCTCCACCAACAGTCTCGAAAAAAGGTCTGTGGGACGTGCACCCTCAATCGACTCCGGTAAGCCAGTTATCTTTATGTTATTGCGGCGGCTGCGTGACTCAAGGTCTATAGCTTTAGCCTTTAGCTTGTTGTAGCTTCCCTCCATTGCTGCGCACTTAGCCTCCAACTCTTCCATTTTGTCGCTGAGCTGTTTCGCGTTAGCCTCAAGGGAGGTCAGGTCTGTAACTGTCTCCTGGACAAAGTCTAATTTCACTTCCAGAGAAGTCATAGCCGACTTAAATTCCTTGGAAAGGGCGTCTCTGTGATCCTCCAGTAGCTTAACCAAGAACGGCATGCTAACTACAGCAGTAGCAGCTGCCTCGTCTTTCTTCTCCTTTTTGCTTGTTTTCGAAGCCATTTAGCCATTTCAACGGAAAGTAGATAGTTATGCGTACAATAAATAAACAATTAAACAAAAATCCCTGCGTTGTTTACAGGTAAGAGGTTTAAAAGTGAGTTGTATGTTAAAAGTAGTGGGAGCTGGAGAAACATTTAGTTTTAGGTCAAATAATTATTACACTGCTCTGAAATTCACTACACTAACTCTTAAGATTTTAATTAATTAAAGTATTGAACTCACAACACTGGTAATTACAAACTTAACTATTTCTCTTTCTATAAATAGTGCTTGTGTTGATGGACGCCATTTTGAAATACAATGAAATTATCTTTTTCAAAGCCACATATATGGGGTGGGACACAATAAATAAAGCTTCGCAAGTTTATAACCGATGAAACATGATGGTATCAGAATAATCACCTACATGTGATGTATAGGATGCTACACAGGTCACTGTAAAGATAAAGTGTCAGAATAGAAATAAGCAAGATACGGGATCTGTTTAATCGCCATGTAGGTTCTCTTTTATTTATCAGCAGCAGATCAATAAGTGTCAGTAGTATCAAAACAATATAATAACAGTGGCAATATATATATATATATATATATATATATATATATATATATATATATATATATATATATATATATATATATATATATATATATATATATATATATATATTAGGGCTGTCAGTCGATTAAAATATTTAATCGCGATTAATCGCATGATTGTCCATAGTTAATCGCGATTAATCGCAAATTAATCGCACATTTTTGATCTGTTCTAAATGTACCTTAGAAGAATATTTTTCAAGTTTGTAATACTCTTATCAACATATGAGTGGACAAATATGCTTTATGCAAATGTTTATTATCATTTGAACAATGACAAATATTCTCATGAATATTAAACACAACAACCTCTGAACATTATAAATATTCGCCTCAATTCAACCTGGAACCTCTCTCATACAATAATACAATACAAATGGTGTGTGTGTGTGTGTGTGTGTGTGTGTGTGTGTGTGTGTGTGTGTGTGTGTGTGTGTGTGTGTGTGTGTGTGTGTGTGTGTGTGTGTGTGTGTGTGTGTGTGTGTGTGTGTGTGTGTGTGTGATGGATCGTTGGAGCTATGTGCAACTCAAGGCATATATGCTCGAACGGGAGCTGCCTGGACGCTGCAATCATGTTGCGCACTATCCGTGCTGAGTGTGCTGACTTTTCGTACAATGTCCCGCTGTCTGGCTTCCTGCATCAAGTCAAGTGCTCGGCGCAGTTGTCGGCGAAATGTCGCTCCTCTGTTTTCATTTAAACAGCTCCTTATATCCGTTAGCACAGCTAGCTAGCACCAGATGCTAACAACAATGCACGTAAGGTCTCTCTCTCGCTCGCTCGGGCCACACATACACACACCCTCCCGGTCCTCCCAGTAGCCAGTCGGTGCCTGCCGGTGAGCATGGAAGTGTGGTCTGCCACAAGCGGACGGCAGGAGCGGGGCTGTCAGCATAAGTTTGTAGATGGTATTTTAAACTCGATGCGCTCTGAAACTACGGGGCGGCCGAGTGAAAAAAATACACATGCGTTAATCGCGTTAAAATAATTAGTAGCGTTAATTTTTTTTTGCGTTAACGCGTTAACTTGACAGCCCTAATATATATATATGTACTTTTCCCCGAGTTAGCAGTCCGGTCTTGGCGAAAGATAGTGAAGCCGACTGGAACAATGGCCGAGTCCGGGATCGCAGGGTTGAGCCAGGTCTCAGTGAGAATGAACACGTTACAGTTCTTAATGTCCCGTTGAGAATCAATCCGACTTCTGAGTTCATCTAGTTTATTTTCAATGGATTGAACATTAGCCAGAAGAATACTCGGAAGAGGGGGACGGTTTTCTCGTTAATCTCCATTGTCTGTCGGGGGATTATTGTCCACGAAGTTTCAGATGTGAAGAAGTTCCTCTCTGCTATATTGTATAGCAGAGTTGGTGCAGTCGGTTTGCATGTTGCGAACCATGTTTAAAGTAAAACGGTAAAAAGTAAATAAACACGCACAAAATACGAAAAAGGGCAAAGTTGGAGAGGAGCCAAAAGACAATGCGGCCATCTTCACCGGCACATTTGTAAATTCAGGATCCTCCTTAAATTGGAAAAACTATTTGAAAAATGCTCAATTAAATACAACATTTTCTCAAGGATGCATTTTGTTTAAATATTATGACTTTTCCCTTCTAGTTAAATACATAAATACATTTGACTGAGTTGACTTTACAACATAAGACGTTGAAAATATATTAACGATATGCAACACATGGGTATGAATTATTATGGAGTCCTCCAGGGGCATTGGGGAAAATGGGATGCATGGTCACTCGTCTTAAACCCCTGTTTTGTGAAATGTATGTTTTATTTGATTTTCAGTTTTTTCCCAAGCAGTTGAGTAATGCCAATGTTCATGTATTTCTGTGATTTATTTTGTATGATTCACTTGAAGGCCACCATACTGTAGATTCATAGTGTGGAAGCTTTTCACTCTAAATCCCGAGTGTGACAACCAAATATATATATTTATAAAGATCAGTGTGGTATGTTAATGTTTTGCAGCATTGACATACTGCTTTAATGAAGCGGACAGCTGTAGTAAGAGCTGATAAATTGAGTCCATTAACATTGTTGATACGAAGGCAAACCATGACTCAGTCCTGAGCTGTGTACGCAGCACAATGTGTGTGCTAGTGCCTGGAGCCTTGTTTCATTTCGAACCGGGTGCCAAAAAAAATAAAAAATGTTAACACAAGAACCGCAACGGGTCAATTTTACCCGCAGCTATTTTTTGATTGTATGTAACTTTTTTTCAATAAAATATTCAAGTCTTCCAGTCCGTGACCTTTCCTGAAAGTGTGTTATATAGCACCCTCTGTTGTTAGAAAATTGTCAATGTGAAGTCAGATTGAAAAACTCGCCAAAAAAAATGCCATTTATACATATCCGCCAGCGGGTAATATTTACCTCATAGAAAATGCAGCGTAAACATGACGTTTACTGCGGTTCCTTATAGATAGAGAGATAGATATAGATTTATAGATAGAGAGATTTATACCTAAACAAACCACAATTCTATTACCAATCGTTTAAATCAGCACTGGTAGCGATATTTTATCTGCACAAACTATATAATATGAAAAACTGAGAGTCCACAGATTCTATTGGTATAAGTTTCATCCCTGTGCGATCAAAACTCACTGTTCTTGTATGATAAATAAAATAACTGTACCTTGAAAATAAATAGCGGGTACATTTGACCCGTTGGCGGTTTTAGGTATACAGCGACCTCTGGCGGTGCTAGTGTTAACTAAATATCTCCTTTTAGACTGCATTAATGCATGATTGAAAATAAGCAAGAATCAAATCACTGGATCAGACACTAACAACACATGTACTGTAGGAGTGTGAATGGACAGAATTAACTGCATATTCAGGAATCTGTTTGTCAGTTTATCTGCGGGCTAGAAACTAATAATGAGCTTATCTTATCTTACCCCAGGAACCAAATGTGACACCTCATTCCCCGGCCAGAGAGCTAGGCAGGCGTGCCAGGGAGGGTGTGTGTGTGTGTGTGTGTGTGTGTGTGTGTGTGTGTGTGTGTGTGTGTGTGTGTGTGTGTGTGTGTGTGTGTGTGTGTGTGTGTGTGTGTGTGTGTGTGTGTGTGTGTGTGTGTGTGTGTGTGTGTGTGTGTGTGTGTGTGTGTGTGTGTGTGTGTGTGTGTGTGTGTGTGCTGTATCTAAAGCTGACCTTGACTTTGTCCTCTTCTCTCAACACCGCCTGCTTTCAAAAGAACCACCTTCTCCCTCTCTTTCACAGTATGCTAATATTCACACATCCACTTTGGCACAAAAAAAAAAGTGCAATATGTTTCTATTTTTTGCCTGTATACTTCATTCTGGGAAGGCTGCAAAGCATCAAGAGGCATATATTCATTATCTGTCATCATATTCATTTCTATGCTAATGAGAAACCCGTTCCCGATGAAAATCTGTTTTCAGTCCCTCAAACAGGAGTAAGTGGCAATCACGTATTGTTTGTTTTCGAGGTTTGTCTTTAAATGAGAGAAGACATTTCCAACACTGTGCCATGCCCAGGCTGTATTCCATAAATCATATTGTACCCCAAGCTCTACAATGCAAATACTAGCCTATTTCATCTGCAGCTCCCTGTGCAGCCCAGCCTCCGTGCCCCGTGACTTTACATTGATTAAACAATATTTGAGCCGAGAGGGGGAGAAAAGGTTGCTTTGATAACCATTGATTGATGGGGACAGCAATATCATTCTAAAAAAATGTTGTTTCTTTTTTTTCAAAGTTTCTTTAAAATGAATAATGAGACTGCTAGAGAGAGAAGGCTCAGCCACCGACATCCCCCCAGTCCATTAGATGTGTTGTCGGCTGAGAGGAATCATTCCCGGCTTGAAGCAACATGTTTTGTTCATGATTTGAATTCTGACGGATGAAGCAGAAGCAGAAATTAGCATACAGTATTGGGAAAACAAGTTTGGTGGGATCTTCTAATCCGGGATATAGAACGGAGAGAACCGAGGTCAGTCAACCGAGGGAAGGATCCGATGAGTGAGATACACTGATTAACACATTTGTAAAATAATAATAATTTAAAAAAAGAAAACAAATGGTTTCACTTGCATTTCTCAAACGGTATTCAAAGGAAACTGATGGACTGTCTACTCTGAGCAGGAAATGTGTACTTATCCCAGGTGAAGGAGTTCAAGTATCCTGGAGTCCTGTTCTCGAGGGGGGGAGGGACAATGGAGCGTGAGATGGGCTGGAGAGTGGGAGCAGCAGGAGCTTTACCACATCAATGTGATAAAGACAAAGTTGAGTCAGAAGGCAAACCTCCCAATCCACAGTTCTATCTTTGTTCCCATTCTCACCTGGTCCTGAAGGGAGGATCATGACCGAAAAATCACTAGCGTTCGAAGTTGGTTTTCTCCGGAGGGTAGCTGACATCTCTCTTAGGGATAAAGTGAGAAGTTCAGTCATCAAGTAGGGATTCGGAGAAGAGCCGCTGCCCCTTTGCGTAGAAATGAGCCAGTTGAGGTGGCTGGGGCATCTGGTAAGGATGTCACCCGGGCCCCTCCCTAGGGATACGTTATATCTCTCACAGGCTCCACCCTCTACTGGACTCTATGGGTACTCCCCTTGATCATATCATGCAAGCATTCATCCACTGAGACTTCTATAGACGTAGCCGGCCCCGAGGCGGGCCTACCTGAATGCGCCCGCATCTCACGGCATAAAAGGAGGCCTCGCCTCCTGACTGTCATCCCTTTCTCTTCAGCAAGCAAGAGAACAACTGAGTGAAGAGAGACGGATAGAGAAGAAGAAAAATGGACTCACCATTACTGGAGCAACGATTCGTCAGTGACCAATGTTTCTTCCGGGTACGGCTTAACGTCATGCGGTACCCGGAACCAAATGGACCAATCCGTGGAGCCGTTACGTTACGTCCGCGGAGCCGTTACGTTAAGCCCGCGCTGATTGGTCCAAATTGACCAATCCACGGAGTTCCTCACACACACACACACACTCAGTGCGGGCAGTTTCTCCTCCCTGTGCAGGCTGATAACAGACAGTTGGGATCGCGGCAAAATTCTCTCTGCAGACCCATTCTCACAGCGTTTATCAACCTTTTTCTTACTCAATATCAAGCCACACTTATTGTTTTTACTTCGGCTGTGAGTTTGTGTGTGCTCAGGATGAGTTTGGCTGTGTATCGCTAAACAAGGAAACCACACCTCCATGGAGCTCAGCGCGATTCACAACGTCCCGACCAATCAGAGCACACTGTGCTCACAGGGAGGGTGGGGGCTGGAGCTATTGGAGCTCCAACGAGCCGTTAAAGGCAGAGAGTGAAATTCAGTGAATACACATAGTTTACAGAGATGCTGTATGAGAAACCAATGTGAGTTTGGAAAATTGCACAATATAAATATATTCTAGTAGACCTCAACAATGGAATTATGACCAGTGGAAATGTCCATGACATGGGACCTTTAACTATAAAACAGTTACTGGGACTGATGCAGCCAGGCGATTGGTTCACAACCATCGACCTGAAGGACGCTTACTTTCATGTCATTGCTCCGAAACACAGAAAGGTTTTGCCTTCCAGGGTGTAGCCTACGAGTACAACAGACTACCGTTCGGCTACTCCCTGTCCCCATGCACGTTCAGAAAATGTGTGGCCACAGCGTTCAAACCGCTGTGCGCCCGTGATTTGAGAGTTTTCTTTTCTCTGGACAACCTCATAGTCATGGCCAGGTCCAGGGAACGGGCAATGTTTTACACAGCCCAATTGATCCTACACCTAACCAAGTTGGGTTTTGTGATCAATTGGAAGAAGAACATCCCCATAGCTCACCAACAGGCGTTGTATTTAGGAGTGGTGCTCAATGATGCCAGTCTGCTCTGTCAGAGAGCAGACAGGCATCCTTGCTTCGGGCAGTTTGCAGACAGCGACAGGGGGCAACAGTGACTATCATGCAGACTCTGGGTCTCATGGCGGCTGCTCACATTGTGGTCCCGCTCAGGTTACTGCATATGCGCCGCCTGCAGAGGTGGCTGGATCCCAAAAGACACAAACGGCGTCTGGTGACCATCCCCCACTCAGTGGAGGGCAACCTCTGAATCTGGGGGGCCCAGGATCACCTCCGGATGGGGTCTCCACTTTAATCATATTATTTCATATTTAAAATAAGTCTTAATGTTCCTGTATTAATAAAACATAAGATTAAACTGAACTTAAGACAGTTTAATGACCTATAGATATCCTATTATTCCACTGCGCATAAATCTGTTTATCTACCGTCCAATTGTTTTTCTTTATTAAACACGTAAACTGAAGAGCGTTCGAGATGCCTTTTTGTTTTTTACCTTACTAAATAGCGTTGCTATAGCAACACGTCATGTTTACGCTGCATTTTCTATGAGGTAAATATTACCCGCTGGCGGATATAGGTATAAATGGCATTTTCTTTGCCGATTTTTTCAATCTGACTTCATATTGACAATTGTTAACAACAGAGGGTGCTACATAACACACTTTCAGGAAAAGTCACGGACTGGGAGACTTTAATATGTTATTGAAAAAAAGTTACATACAATCAAAAAACAGCTGCGAGTAAAATGTACCCGTGGGCGGTTCTAGTGTTAAACAAAGACAAAACTGAGGTAATGGTCTTTGGAGCCAAGGCAGAACGTATAAAAGTTAGCGCTGAGCTTCAGTCTGCAATGTTCAAAACAACAGATAAAGCCAGAAATCTAGGTGTAGTCATGGACTCTGACCTGAGTTTCAACAGTCACATTATCACACGATCTGGCACTGAGGTGAAAGTGAAGTGGGCCTAAATACTAATGGAGCTGATGGGTGTAACAGAGTGAGAGAGAGACAGGGTGTGACTACCAGGTGACTAAGGAATGTTAATGCAGAAAATAGGTGAGTGAGAAAGCAGACTGTGACAGAACCCCCCCCTTAATGGACGGCTCCAGACGTCTAAGAAATTTCTATCAAGAAGAAAAGAGAAAAAAAAAAGAAAAGAAGAAGAATCAAGAAAAAACCCTACAGACACCGGGTGGAAGATGGAGGTATGGGAAAGGTCAGTACTCATCTGAGAATGCTCTCTCGGCCTCTCCCTCCTGGAAATCCTCGTCCTCCTCGACTGATGACGCTTCCCCCTCCTCCTCGACGAAGCCTCTGATCCGTCGCGGACGAGTGCCCCCTTGCTTAACGCCTGGTTGAGCGTGGGTCCTGGAAGGCTGCTCCGGGTAACGCAGGTGGAAGTCTCGGATGAGTTGAGGGTTGAGGATATGCCGAGCAGGAATCCACTGCCTTTCCTCAGGACCATTGCCCTCCCAGTCCACCAAATATTGAACCCCTCTTCCTCTGCGACGGGAACGGAGTAGACGACGAAGGGTGTAGGTAGGGCTCCCATCGATCATCCTAGGGGGTGGTGGTGGAGGGGCGGCGGAAATCATCGGACTCTCCCGGACAGGTTTAATCCTAGAAACGTGGAAGGTGGGATGGATCTTCATGTTCCGGGGCAAACTCAGTCGAACTGCTGCAGGATTAATGACCTTGACAATCTTGAAGGGTCCAATAAACCTGGGCGCTAACTTCTTAGACTCCACCCGAAGGGGAATGTTCTGAGTGGAGAGCCACACCCTCTGGCCTACCTGGTACACAGGTGCCATTGGTGCGTCGGCGGTTCGCTGATGTGGCGTACCGGTTAGCAGACTGAAGCAGAGTTGTTCGAGCCTGCCTCCAAGTCCTCCGACAACGTCTGATGAAAGCCTGGACAGACGGACAGGTAACCTCCTTCTCCAATGCAGAGAACAATGGGGGTTGAAAACCGTATGCACACTGAAAAGGGGAAAGACCAGTAGCGGAACTGATGAGGGTGTTGTGGGCATACTCCACCCATAGGAGTTGTTTTGACCAGGTCGTGGGATGATCGGAAGCCATGCAGCGGAGAGTGGTCTCCATCTCCTGATTCTTCCGTTCGGTCTGGCCATTGGCCTGTGGGTGGAAACCGGAGGTGAGACTAACCGTCGCCCCGATCAGTTCACAAAACTCCCTCCAAAACACAGAGGTGAATTGGGGCCCCCGGTCGGAAACCACATCAGTCGCCAGTCCGTGAATGCGAAAAACGTGGAGAAGAATCAGTTCTGCCGTCTCCTTAGCTGACGGGATCTTAGGCAGGGGTACGAAATGAGCCATCTTACTAAACCGATCTACCACCGTCAAGATGGCAGTATGTCCGTGGGACGGTGGTAGACCAGTCACAAAGTCCAATGAAATATGTGACCAAGGGCGACGTGGGACCGGTAATGGATGAAGGAGGCCAGCTGGCGCTTGGTGAGATGGTTTGTGCCGATTGCACACAGGACAGGCGTTCACAAACTCCCGGGTGTCAGCCTCCAGCGTGGCCCACCAGAACCGTTGTAGGACCATCCCTCTGGTACGTTATATTCCAGGGTGGCAGGAAAGTCTGGAGCTATGAGCCCACTGAAGCACCTCAGCCCTCAAAACCTGAGGCACAAACAAGCGGTTAAGAGGACAAGAACTAGTACCGGGTTGGTCCACCAAAGCGGTCTTAACCCTCTCCTCAATCTCCCAAGCGAGGACGCCGATCACTCGAGGAGCAGGAAGAATGGTGTCCGGAATACCCCAGGTGTCTCCCTCCCTCCCGAACTGCCGGGACAAAGCGTCGGCCTTCACGTTGCGGGAGCCCGGGCGGTAGGAGAGGAAAAAATTAAACCAGGTGAAAAATAACGACCACCTGGCTTGCCGAGAATTCAGTCTCTGTGCCGACCTGATGTATTCCAGGTTCTTATGGTCGGTCCAAACCTGAAATGGTTGTTCTGTCCCCTCAAGCCAGTGTCGCCACTCCTCCAACGCCAACTTGACTGCTAGAAGCTCCCGATTCCCCACGTCATAGTTTCTCTCCGCCGGACTCAATCTCCTCGAAAAGAAAGCACAGGGGTGGAGCTTCTGGTTCTCACCAGAACGTTGCGACAGGATGGCCCCCACCCCTACGTCAGAAGCATCCACCTCCACCACCAACTGACCAGTGGGGTCTGGTACTTGCAGGATAGGAGCCGACGTAAACCGGCCCTTGAGGTCCTGAAAAGCCTCCTCGGCTGCAGGGGACCATCGGAACGTCACCTTGGATGTGGTCAGGGCGGTGAGCGGGGCGGCCACGGTGCTGTAGCCACGGATGAACCGTCTGTAAAAGTTGGCGAATCCCAGGAAACGCTGCAGCTCCTTCCGGGAATCAGGGACCCGCCACGAGGTAACTGCTGAAACCTTAGAAGGATCCATCTCCACACTTCCTTGACCCACAATGTAGCCAAGAAAGGTGACCGAAGAAGTGTGAAACTCGCACTTCTCCGTCTTGACGAACAGCGAGTTCTCCAGAAGTCTCTGGAGGACTGTCTGGACATGATGGACGTGTTCCTTGAGGTTCTTTGAAAAAATCAAAATGTTGTCCAGATAAACAAAAACATAACGATCCAACATGTCCCGGAGTACGTCGTTCACCAACGCTTGGAAAACTGCAGGGGCTTTGGTAAGTCCAAATGGCATCACCAGGTACTCGTAATGTCCCGAAGAGGTGTTGAAGGCGGTCTTCCATTCGTCCCCCTCCCGGATTCGTACCAGGTGATAAGCGTTTCGTAGATCCAGCTTAGTGAAGATTGTAGCCGGCCCCAGGCTCTGGAACACTCTGCCCCTCCACGTGAGGTCGGCCCAGACCCTAGGGGTTTTTAAATCCTTACTAAAGACTCACTTCTTCTCTCAGGCCTTCTAGTCAGAGCGGAGCACGACTCCTGACTATTCCCTGTGTTTGTTATATATCTGTTGTAAATTATTGTCTTTTATTGTGATTATAAGTGTTTTTTATTGCATGTACAGCACTTTGGCTCGACCAAAAATCGCTTTTAAATGTGCTATATAAATAAAGCTTGATTTGATTTGATTTGATTTAGCCCCCTGTAATAACTCGAATGCTGACAAGATGAGTGGCAAGGGGTAACGATTCTTCACCGTGACGTCGTTCAGGCCCCGATAGTCAATGCAGGGTCTCAGGGTCTTGTCCTTCTTCGCCACAAAAAGAAACCCTGCTCCTGCGGCTGATGTGGAAGGACGAATAATTCCCGCAGCCAGAGAGTCATTGACGTAAGTCTCCATGGACTTCCTCCCCGGTGCCGAAAGCGAGTAAAACCGGGCCTTGGGTGGGACTGCGCCTGGATGTAGCTCAATGGCGCAGTCATAGGGCCGATGAGGTGGGAGAGATGTCGCCTTAGCCTTGCTAACAACCTTCTTAAAGTCCAAATATTCAGCCGGAACCCCTGTGACATCCGGAACCAGGTTCATCTCCACAGATAGTTGAGGTGCGGCGGCCTGCTTGAGGCAAACCTGATGACAGGAGGAACTCCAACCTAGGATGGACCCAGTTGCCCAGTCAATGTTCGGGTTGTGGCGGCGGAGCCACGGATAACCCAAAATCAGAGGGATTTTAGGGGACCGTAGCACATGAAACTGGATTGTCTCATGGTGGTTCCCCGACATAAGCATATGGACCGGTGTCGTCTGGTGTGTCACCGTTCCCAGCAGGTGACCATCCAAAGCATTAGCCGGTACCGGCTGGAGCAGCCGAACCTGTTGGATGCCCAGCTGTAGTGCGAGCTCCTCGTCAATGATGCTAACATCTGATCCGGAGTCGATAAAAACAGCCAGAGCCTGAGATTTGCCTGTCAGGAGGAGTCGAGCATGGCACAAGGGTCTTAGATTGGGAATCAGCTCAGAGGTTTGGCCCACCAGTATACTCCCCATTACTGATGAGCTCTGTCCTTTTACCGGACAACGGGAAACCAGCCTGACCACAGTAAAGGCAAAGATTACCTCTTCAACGTAATTCCCTCTCCTCAGAGGTAAGACTGGTACGACCCACTTGCATGGGCTCGACCTCGTACCGTGAGTCAGAGTAGGAATGGGAATTCTCCGCCGAAACCGGAAGTCGAAATCTCCCGGAAACCGGAAGTTGTTGTCGCGAGCAGCGGCCCGCCGCTCGCGTCTGTTGCTCTCCTCTCCGGGTCTGGATTCGTCTGTCAATCCAAGAGGTGAGCTCAATCAACCCATCCAAGGAAGCAGGGAGATCATAGGAAACCAGCTCATCTCACATATAATCCGCTAATCCTCTCAGATATGCGTCACACTGCGCCGGCTCATTCCAGCTACTGCGGCGGCTGCTGGTTCGGAAGTCAATAGCGTAATCCACCACCGTGCCGGAACCCTGGCTCAAACTTAGCAGGCCTCCAGCAGCGCCGGGACCCAGACGAACAGAACCGAACACCTTCCGCATCTCCGCGGAAAATGCAGCAAAAGAGGCGCAGGCTGGAGTCTGCTGCTCCCACTCTGCAGTTCCCCATAAACGGGCTCTCCCCGTCAGATGATTAATGGTGAAAGCTACACGAGCCGCCTCGGAGGCGAAGGTGTGTGGCTGCAGTGAAAACAATATGGAACAGTTTGTGAGAAAAGGACTGCATCCCTCCGGCTCACCAGCGTAGCGTTCCGGCGTTCCCACACGAGGCTCCGGAGCGTATCCCGTCGACCCAGGGGCTGGAGCGAGCATCGGAACTGCGGGCGGAGGGACAGTAGCAGCCATGGTAGCGGCTAGCTGTTGTACGGTGGCGGCCATCTGTTGCATCTGGGAGGTAAGGTAAGCCAGCGTTTGTCCCTGGGTTGAGGTTGCCTGGTGGGTCTCGGTAGCTAAGGTAGCTATTGTGACCTCCTGTCTTTGGATGGCATCCTTAACCCTCTCAAAGCGGTCTCTAGGAGACCCGGTGTTTGCTTGGTCCATTTCTGGCCAGATCGTTCTGTCACAAACGAGCTGAGGACCAAAATGCAGAACACGGGAAACCAGAGATAGTCGGTAACCAGCTTTATTGGAGGCAATAGGCTGGTAGGAGACAACACGGCAGATAGTAGGCAAAGGGCTGGTCGGGGACAGGCGAGGGTTCCAGGAGACAGCAGGACGGGAGTCGCAGGTACAGAACGGGTCAGGGAGCAGGCGAGGCAGGCTGGTCAGGGACAGGCAGGGTCGAAACCGGGAGAGCAATCTGAAGGGTAATGCGGGAAAGACTGGCATGCTGCAAAGTACGATCTGGCACTGAGGTGAAAGTGAAGTGGGCCTAAATACTAATGGAGCTGATGGGTGTAACAGAGTGAGAGAGAGACAGGGTGTGACTACCAGGTGACTAAGGAATGTTAATGCAGAAAATAGGTGAGTGAGAAAGCAGACTGTGACATTAACACAGTTACTAAATCAGCCTACTAATCACCTGTTAGAAATTAAAATCAATGTTTTGATAGCATAATGTACCTTAAACATACCGTCAGTTTAAATGCTGTTTTATACTGAAAAACCAGAAGTTCTTGTGCACAACCAGTTGTTAAGGTTTTATTCTGAAAATCCTTCATCTCCGGTTATCATTTAGCATGAGGCTAATATACCATTTACTATAGAGGTGAATTTAGCAGCGATATATGATGTTGCACACCAAAACCTACTGATTTCAACACTACAACTACAGACGTCGAGATATTATTATTTTTGAATATTAAATGAAGGTACAGTTTATTTGAGTACGTTATTGTTTACAGATGTGGGTAGCATGTGACAACATCAGGAACGACCGTAAACCAAACTGCCGAGAAGTATTTCCTGTATTTTTTGGAGTATTGATTACAGCATTTAGAATGTGTTAAGTGAAAAGTCATGAAAGAGTTAAGGAAGAGAAAAGGCGTGTTTAGATATATTGAATGTACAATGTCTGTATCCTCTGATATGCGTAACAACGGACATTAAAACGTTGGAAAGCCGGCCCGCAGGGAGGAGCCAGCAGAGGATATAAAAACAGCGGGACCTGAGGGGTTCGGCCTCTTTCTTCACCTGCCAGAGCCAGAGACACAGCTGCTTTTCTGTCGAACAATATTCTGTTTGTAACATAACCGCGCCTTTATTTTTAATTAAAGTACCAATTTGAAACAATCTCAGAGACTCCATTTAGTCTCCTTTTTAATCGAGAATAACCAACATAGATAACACACCTAAAGAACATATCTAGGATTAAAAGACTAATGTCACAGCAGGATTTGGAAAAACTTGTCCATGCTTTTATCTTCAGTAGACTGGACTACTGCAAAGGTGTCTTTACAGGTCTCACTAAAAAATCTATTAGAAAGCTGCAGCTGATTCAGAACGCCGCTGCTCGAGTCCTCACTAACACTAAGAACGTGGATCACATCACTCCTGTTCTGAAGTATTTACACTGGCTTCCTGTGTGTCAAAGAATAGATTTCAAAATACTGCTGCTGGTTTATAAAGCACTGAATGGTTTAGGCCCAAAATACATGTCTGACCTCCTGCTAAATTATGAACCATCCAGATCTCTCAGGTCTTCAGGGACTGGTCAGCTTTCTGTCCCCAGAGTCAGAACTAACCATGGTAAAGCAGCGTTCAGTTATTATGCTCCAAACATCTGGAACAAACTCCCAGAAACCTGCAGGTCCGCTGCAACTCTTACTACTTTTAAATCCAGGCTGAAGATGTATCTTTTTGTCGCTGCTTTTAATTGAAACTGAGCCGTTGTGTTCATCAGTAAAGTGGAACTTCTGTGTGAACTATTCATATCTTAAACTGCACTGTAACTTTGTATTCATGTACTTTTTATTCATGTATTTTTTATTTTAATGTTGCTTTTGTTATCTTTTCTTTTTAATGACTGTTTTTAAATGCCTTTGTCTGAATGTCTTTCATTTTTGTAAAGCACCTTGAATTGCCTTGTGTTGAAAGGTGCTATATAAATAAACTTGCCTTGCCTTGGTCATCACAACTATCCTTCAGCAAAGTGACACACCCTCCCCCCAATTACTGTATATAGACTATTCTCAACCCGGTATCACGGCAAGACGTGAACATGTGACGATTTACCATGCTGGGAGACGTGAAGATGTCACGATTACGTCCCTTCAAATGTGACAGTTACACGGTATTGTTAACCCATGTTAACCAGTGGAGAAATAACCGGAAATACCAAGCAAATGCTACCCGACGTAATGATTTATTTTGTTATAGTCACACTCGATTACGCCGATTTTCTTGTTGCCCCAGCTGGTCGAAACCTCTTTTAGCAGAAACAAAGGCTACATTAATGTATTAAATCGATGTTAATCCTTGCGTGTGGATGTGGAATTAACGGACGTGACGTTGTGCGATTGAGTTGACAGGCAACAGCTTCGGTTCATGTTAATTTACAAACTCTTCAACTACAACCGTAGTTATATTTAAAAACATGTTAGAAGGCCTCACGAAATACTTTAATGCAAATTCAAATGTAAATGTGAAGGAATGTGTGTATAACAAAATACATCGGTCATAAACGAAACCAGAAACAGACTAGGCAAGATCCTCAGCTCGATGATTGGATGGTTTAGCCGCAATGCATGCTGGGATTTGGTGTTTATGTGATGTGAAATCTGAAAACGTTTTTTAAAAATACAATAATACTTTATTCCGAGTGTGCTTGCTTTTCTCTTTGAAAGTCATCACATCGGCATTGTAATACACGGTTCGGCTGCATTAAATATTACATATCTGCCGTAATTCTCTATTTATAGAGCCCTGCTGAGAAGACTTCTAGACAAACAGGAGAACTGCCGCCAAAACTGAAAATGTGACGTGGATCATAAATATATCATCAATTAAACAACATCTTACATTTCTTTTCACACAATACGTCTCCTTGCAGTATCAACACTAATTCGGCTGACTTTTATATTTGATCCAATTGGTAGATAGGCTGTATTTGCACCATAACAGTGCAGAACTGATAGAAATGGACACCTGGTGGTTGAAGAACGTTATTGAATTTTATTATTTTATTATTAGATATTAATAGGATCCCTATAAAGTATATTCATTACTCGTTATTCTCTACTAATAGTTAATTAAAGACTGTATATAATGACTAGTTTGCACATCTCTTTCAAGATTTTCTAAGCTAAGGTTTATTGCCATATCATATTATACACAACTACGGTGTAGCTATGCAATGAAAGAAAAACTTGGGTCGCAGGTTCCTCAACAGTGCATTACAAGACATATATCAATATGTGTGTATACTCCACCATTAAACTGTCATTATGCACATTTCTTATACTATCTACATACATCTTATAAGAGTATAATACATATGTATAATATCAGTTTATTAAACAAATAAGTGCTTAAACATAGTTAACATTGCAGGAAAGCAATATATTAGACGTTAAGTACTTTTAATCATATTAAACACAGGGTTGCAAAAGTATTATTGCCACATTTAACTCAGCATTTCAGACTAAGAATCCTTAAAGGATAAACCTTTTCGTGACACCCAAGGACACCGTACAATTTGTTTAAAAAAGAAAGAAAACGCTAATAGGCAACAGAACATGATAAAAACACAAACAGGAAATCATGGAGGAGACAGTCAAGTGGACACAAATGAAACATATAATGGGGAGTACTACAGTGAGTAGGCAGATTTGAACAGGTGGGTTTTTATTTGGGATTTGAATATGATGATTATGTCTGACTGTCGGATGTGCGGGGGGAGGGAGTTCCAGAGTCTGGGAGCAGTGCAGCTAAAAGCCCGAGCACCCATGGTGACGAGGCGTGGGGTGGAGACGGTCAGCAGACCAGCAGAGGAGGAGCGGAGGGAGCGAGAGGGGGTGTACTCTTGAAGAAGGTCAGCCAGATAAGGGGGGGGCCAGGTTATGTAGGGCTTTGTAAGTGAGCAGTAGGTTTTTGAAGTTGATACGGGATTGAACAGGGAGCCAGTGGAGTTGGATGAGGATGGGGGTGATGTGTTCTGAGGCCTTGGTGCCGATGATGATCTGGGCTGCAGAGTTCTGTACAGATGTAGCGCTTCATTTCAGACGCCTACCCGTGCGGGTCCGTGATCGGCACGGGGTGGGCCCCTGCTGAAAAGGAAAACCCCCCGCAAGACTTGAAACGCCCCCTTGATAAATACATTTAATTATAATGAAACCAGCTGCAATGGATCATGGATCCACCAGGGGGAGCCTTGATTAAAAAGCTGCCACACTGGAACTCATGTGAAATAAACAGCTGATCTACAGGTATCTGATATAGCGGATATTTGTTAAGATCCATATGTCACGGATAGGATCATATTCTGTGCTAAATAAGAGACAAGTAATCATTTACTAAACATCACCATGTTTTTATTTAACAAAATAATGTTTAATTCACGTTGGCGTAAGTACAAAACCATCGCTATGTTTTTAGATCAGGAACTGCAGCCCTGCTCAAACAAACGATTTTCAATCATCATCCTCACGATTTAATCCACGTGAGTTTACAACAACACAAATAATCGCTTTGTTTTTATATCACATCCGACCGGAGGAAAATGAAACACGGCTCTCACTACCGATCATCCTAATCCCACGGGCAAACAATAATATGTACAGTGTTAATAGTTTACTGTATTATTAGTGTCTAATATTACTGGGGATTTCGGAATGGTACTGGATTTTGATTTATTGTATCGGCTTCATATCGCAATATATTCCCGAAGTCTGAAATGCAAAAATGTCCCACATTAGGGCAATTCACCCTACATTTAATCATTCAAACAAAATCATATTTCGTTTCTTTTTAACGAAATAAATGTGGTTTAATCCACATGATTTACTGTGTTAATTGTTTACTGTAGTATTGTGCACATTACTTTTCGCTGCTTGTTGCACCCCTGGTTAGAAGCTAAACTGCATTTCGTTGTCTCAGTACCTGCAATATGTGCAATAACAATAAAGCTGAATCTAATATTGAGCAGGAACAAATGTATTTAGGCTACTTAGTACATATCTGACATTAACGATTAAACACATTTGTGCGTTCTTTAAACCGAGTCAAGCCGACTTCGGAGGTGGCGGCACATTAAAGTGTGCACCTGATTGTTTAACTTGAAGGTGCCTGATGACATTTAATCATTCAAACTAAATCATATTTCGTTTATTTTTAACGAAATAAATGTGGTTTAATCCACATAATTTACTGTGTTAATTGTTTACTGTAGTATTGTTTAACTTGAAGGTGCCTGATGTGAACATTTCCAGAAGAACTATAGCTTGAATGGCCTTTATATACAGTAGGCCTACAGTATAGCCCAACCATTTACACCTTCCTTTTTTCCCGTCCAAAGTTTGAATTGGATAAAGGTAATGGTTATCGATGGTGCTTTTATAGCCTATTGTATAATAAGCGTGTGATTTATATTGCTTTTCAAATGCATATGGCCACCCATTTACACTGCTCTTCCCGTCAAGAATATGAATAGAACTTAGTTAGATCACTTTACATTTCTGCAAATTAATTTTTAATCACACACTTCTCCCCACGTCTCCCCGTCCCGAAAATAATAAATAAAATAAAAAGAGGAAACAATTTTCAAGTTCAGTTTTCACCGTTTTATTTAAAATAACTGCCATAACAGACACCATACTGTAGGCCTATCTGCTGCAGAAACCAGGACGAGCTATTTCGAGATCTGTTTTTCGGAGGCTCCTCAGTCTCTCATTTACCCGGCTCCTGATCTTATGCCACTGGTCAATGTTCAGATTTGGGAACCAATTGGAAACATAGGACTCAATCTTTTCAACCTCTTGACGGAAAAAAAGGAAGGTGTAAATGGTTGAATGATGAATAAACAGTGAGGAGGGGTACAGTATGAATACACTAGATATACACAGCAGCCCAGCCTGTGAGCAGTATGAACACCAATGAGCGCTCAGCTCGAGATACCAGCGAGAAGAGAGAGAGAATGATATCTGCATTTTCTCTTTTGGTTTGATTAGGACACATCCTGGGGATTGTGTTTACAAACATTGACCAGACCGTTCACCAGCCCCCACCTCCCATGTTGCCTATGCTGTCCTGTGTTGCGAACTCTTTGTTTAAAACGAATTGGCCATCGGAATGTGTGGAGGAATTCTCCCAAGGGTCACATTCCACAGCTCTCCCATGTAGAACAAAATGCATGAATGTGTGAGTGACAATATATGAACGTGTGCATTGAAATATGATAATATGAGAGCAAAATGTATGAATGTGTGTAAATATACGTGTGTGAGAGTGAAAATGTATGTATGTAAAAGGAGAATATATGTGTGTAAGAGTGAAAATGTATGTATGTAAAAGGAGAATATATGTGTGTAATAGTGAAAATATGCTGCATTTTGGATGTCCGATAGTCCACCATTTCCACCGGAAATATCAAACATTTAATAAAAGTGAAAAACAATGAACAAGACTTAACGTATTAATAATAAGTAATAATAATTAATTATATTTATTCCGTTTGGATGTAGGATTGTTGACTTTGTTTAGAGCAGTGATCTTCTCTGCAGCCGAGAGCTAAGCGCTGTCAGACCGGACCTAACCCTGAAAAGTATTATCATCTGAAATTAATCATTATGTTATTAATATTAAATACATATAAGTATTGTTACAACTTGTATTTAGAAATACTCCGTTGTAATTATTGATGCTTCAATGTGGCATCTGCTATAATGGGGTTAATGTATGATATTACTTAATAATACAATACATTAGAATATATGATATGATAATTACATTTAAGTTTTATTCATTTCTTATTTCATAGTTTCTCATTATTTTTATTTGTATCGCTCATCTTATTTTTGATTTTATTATTCTGTGCTATCCTGTTTTTCACTCTCACTACTGTGTAAAAACACCCCAACAATATTACAAAAAATATACTGCATAAAGCCAGGGGTAGACATTAAGGGTAAAAAGCCACTGGCCCTCCGGGCCGGTGGAATTGTATTGTCACTGGCCCCACCATTGTAACCACTGGCCCGAAGCATTCGTCCAAAAAAAAAATATCGACAAATAATGAAGAAAATTAACACATTTGTTGCAATAGTAATTTATACATTACTACTTGTACTACAACATTTGAACAATCAGTTCTTCCTCATTTGTTCATATTTGGTTTATTAAAATAATGATATTGTGGTCATTGTTAAAAAATGTCTGCTATTATTATGAGTATTATTATTTGTATAATGCACTTTCTGCCTTCCTGTCATTAGGAGTTAGACATGTAATGGCTATAGATTAGATCCTTCATTATCCTAAACTGCTGGGACATTTCCCTAAAGCCAATACATTTATATTGTCTACTCTTCACTTACTTGTCAGCATAGGTCGGCATTGATGTACAGAGCCGACAGAAGACCTTGTTTATATTGGCATCGTATTGAGAGGTGCAGCCAGTGACGCGTCCTAAAACCAGGAAGTAAGCTGCTGGTTCCCTCCACAAGGGTTTTGGAAAATAGCTGGAAATAAGGTCTGTGGAAAACAAACCTGTTTGATAAATGCACGTTTTGTTCAGCCGGATAATCTCCACATGTCTACCCTACTTTTATAATTTTCGAATCATAAATCTAATCGATAGATTATAAAAGGGTTTTAGGACGCGTCACTGCACCACTAGAAGCCAACTCCATCGATCAAGCTGAAACTTTCTCTCCCTCTTCTTCTCATGTCACTCTCCTTTAACTCCTCCGGTGACTTTCTTTTATTTGAAAATAGTTTTTTGCCCGGCGCTTGGCCGGTTACCGCTGGTATTAAAAACATTTTGGCGAATGGTTAGGTGGCGCGATACTCTGTAGTGAAGGAGCGCCAGCCTGCTCGCACTGCGCTCCGCAGCAAACAGCTGTTTGCTTTTCACCCAACAACGACAAGCGACTCACGAAACGCTATGTTGTAGCGTTAATAAACGAAACAATTTAACAAAATTGATTGTCAAAATACCAATACCACAGGAAACATTTTTTTAAAACAATATTTTTAGTGGCCCGAGCGGGCAAGTGGAAAGTACGTTATGCTGGCCCGGGGTGTCTAAATAGTGCTTCCGGGCCAGCGGGCCAATTATAATGTCGAGCCCTGATAAAGCAAACAATATACTTTATTTGATCCAAAACTGATGTTTTTTCATTATAGTAGCCTGTGAAAACCATAACAAATAAGTGATTAAATGCTACAGTATTCAGCAAACACAACTGTAGAGCTGCAAACATTGCAAACAGACTAAGTTCTACAACACCCAGTTGTCTTTGTGTATTTGTGAATGAAGCGCCATCTCATGGTTAAATCCTGTAATTGAACAAATGGAGAACTTTGGCAACGCCCTCTAGCAATTTGGCAACACCCCCAGCCACTGGGATCCGCTGGGTTTTTGACTGGGACACACCCATGTGAGTCCTATCTGGAGTGCTACATCTGTATGATTTGTAGTTTATTGATGAGCTTGGTGGGTATGCCTGAGAGGATGGTTTACTGATTGAGAAAGGGATGGGCGGAGTCTGGAGATGTTGCGTATGTGGAAGAAGGCAGTCCGGGTGATGTTATTTATGTGAGGTGAAAATGAGAGGGAGCTGTGACACCAAGGCTCTTAACTTGGCCAGAGAAGGGGATGGAGTAGCCATCAATGATGAGGTTGGAGGCAGGGGAGGATGAGGTTTTGGAGAGGGTGGTTTTGGTGCCAACCAGCAGGGCATCGGTTTTGCTGCCGTTGAGTTTTAGGAAGTTCCTGCTCATCCAGCTCCTGATGTCCTGGAGGCAGTTGGTGAGAGAGGTTGGGGGAAGGGCAGTGTTGGGTTTGCTGGAAATGTAGACCTGGGTATCATCGGCGTAACAGTGGAAATGGACATTATGATGACGGAGGATAGTGCCAAGGGGGAGTAGATAGATAATAAACAGGAGTGGACCCAATACTGACCCCTGAGGAACACCATGTGAGACAGTGGAGCAGCTTGACCGGTGGGTGCTGAGACGGACATATTGTTTTCTGTCTGTGAGGTAGGATGAAAACCATGAGTGTAGTACCAGTGATCCCAATGTCTGCCAAACGTTTGATAAGCAGTGG
This sequence comes from Harpagifer antarcticus, assembly GCA_902827135.1. Lineage (NCBI taxonomy): Eukaryota > Metazoa > Chordata > Actinopteri > Perciformes > Harpagiferidae > Harpagifer > Harpagifer antarcticus. The sequence goes on from CADEHL010000050.1 coordinate 634,109, forward strand.
GTGCGAGATGGTGTCAAAGGCAGCTGTGAGGTCAAGGAGGATTAGGATTGTGAGCAGTCCAGAGTCAGCTGCACGGAGGAGGTCGTTGGTGATTTTTACCAGCACTGTTTCGGTGCTGTGCTTTGAGCGGAAACCCGATTGGAAGAGTTCATGAAGAATGAAAAAATTATGTACTGTTTTTTTTTTTTTAAACTAAAGAGATGAAGTGACAGTCACACTTGCATCCCTTTGACAGCACTGCACAAACTAACATCAAGCTAAAGGCTGCTGTCTATTTATGATTGTCTTATTATTATGGGATTAGGATACATTAAATACACTTTAACCTAAATAAAAGATTATCAAATCTGGTGGAAATATTGAAAATAGGCTTCTTTTTTTTTTGCCCTACCTCAAAGCAGCATGAGCTGAATACAAAGGTTGTAATGTTGTCCCAAAGTTTAATAAACTTTGCAAGATGTCAGAGAAATAAATAAAGCAAACAGCAGCTACACGTCAGGGTAGCATTTTATAAATCCCACCGCACTGTAGGCTATATCGGTCTAAATGTTTTCACTTTGGTCTATTTATGTAATATAAAGTATAACTTATCTATAACAGAGGCAAGATCTCTGTATGACTTTAGTAAACTTCTGAATTTAATTAAGAATAAGTGTAAACCAACAGTGCAGTACGTCCAGCTAGCTAGTTAGCATCACTAACGTCACATATTTATCCATATTATTTAACGAAAATGTACGTTTTAATGCCCCTTGGGTTTGACGTGTGTGACGTTAGTTAATTTAAAATAAGTTAAAACCCAATACTCACATTTATTAGTGATTCCTCCGCTTGCTGCTGCTTTTAAATCCACTCTGCTGGGGAGACCGGACCGCCATTTCATTTGAAAAAAAACTCACTCTTCCCTGCGCGCATTGCACCCTGGGATATGGTAGACCGCAAAGTACATCAGATGTATCCTTCAAATTGGGGAAAAGTAGGCTGCATTCGTGGGCCGCATTCGGAGGAGTCTCTTCTTTTTTTTAAAAAATTGGGACAGTGACGTGGCGGAAGTGACGTATGCGGTCTACAAATGCAGCCTCTGAAGGCTGCAGCCCCTGAATTGAGACACGGCCTATTATCTCCAAGCTGGCCTTAAAGTGCCTTGGAATCCCCCAGACAGTGCTGGTTGATGAGGCTGGGGAAAGGGAAATGTGGGTGCCTCTGCTGGAACTGCTTCCTCTGCGACCAGACCACGGATAAGTGGTTAACTAACGATGGATGAAGGGATGGATGGAATTTAAACGGAATGTCCCAAAAGATTATTAAAGAGATCAAAGATTGTATTACAGGTGTCCTGAAATACAAAGTATATGAGTATGGGTGTTGAGGTTGAAAAACATGGATATTTACAGACAAGAAGGTTTAATCCGAGTGCGGTTGCACAATGGGATATGTAGGATTCTGTTTATTAACAAATGCCAGGGACTTAAAGTCAGGATACCTATACTGCTTTTACTTGGACCATTCTTGTATTTCTTGCCAGTCCTCCAACTTTATTGATAAGCACAATCAAATCATACTGTAGTAGTATATACAGTGTTCCCATACATTGATTCATTTGTGGCGGGCCGCCACAATTAAATATCGTCCGCCACAAATAGATCTCATAAAAAAAACCATTTGAAAGTTTTTCTCAGCCAAGTACCCCCTGACCGACCCCTAACATTTTTGATAGAAAAAGCCAATAGAAATAATTACAATATAGTGATGTTCCATCAGTGCGTGATTTATTAGCTCATTCATGGACGAATTACAACAAACTAAGGATATTTTGATCTTTTTTTAAACAGATTTTAAGTAATATATGTTTAACAAACCAATTAACAAAATGATATATTATGCAAAAACTATAAAATACAATACACAAATATTATAATAAAATCCACTGTGGTGCCTGATGTTCAACTATACCAATCCGAAACCCCATGCATGCATATACAATAAAACAGCATTAAATTAGCAGTCTCTAATGTAGTGACCACAATGCATGAAAGGTTCAAAAACAACAATGTTGTAACCGGTTGTAACTGAAAAAAGCCCCCACAAATAGAATCAAATTCTGTGGGAAACACTGATGTAGTAGTACAGCATCAGAAAACACAAGCCATGTAGGCTTTGAGTAGTTAGTTGTTAACCGCTGTTCCTCTAGCTTCTATAACCAGATACATTCTCTTCAAGGGCTTTCCTTTTATAAGTCCGTCCGGGAAAGGTTAATGTGACGGTGTAATGCTTCAGAACATGTAGGATCCGTCTGACACACACACTGACGCTCTCTCCGATATGTGTGTTATAGTCATTACACCTGGGGCCACAGCTTTAATATAGTTCCTTGAATAGACATTCAGCTCTGCTGTCGTTTGGCTGAAGACACTTTCACAGTGCCGGCAGAAGCTCACTCACTCTATGTAATTATTTCTATACCACTTGGCCCCAAATTTAAAGAATGAATATAGGCCTATATTTCCTGTGAATTGCTGTCGTTTAAGAGGCTTTTTATGTGAGTCATAAAGCAGGGGGCGCCACCCCTCTATCACTAAGGAGCGAATCATTTCCCACGGAGGGGAAAACATCTGTTCCCAATTGAGGAACCTGTCTGATGAGAAATCGCAGCTTTTCACATGATAATCCAGAATAAAAGGTTAAAATGGGGTTCGTGGCGAAGAGGAACTGGATAATGAAGCTTCACACGTGTAGAGAGAAGAGGAAGAAAGGGCTCGTACAACACTGAGCTATTCACACTCCTCTGAGTCATCAGTCCGGACCAAATGTGTTAACCGTTTAAACAAATTGCTTCAATTACCTGTTTGGCAATACAATAATGCTAACAGATGATTATGTGCATATAGAGACTCACACACACACAGGCCCGCAGCCAGGGGGTACTGGTTAGTAATAGTAATAGCGTTGCAGTATGGGAAAGCACAGTTTTAAGTTATAGGCTTATATCACTTAAACATACTGTATACATAGGTTTTATGACAAAGAATCACAATATGGTTAAATGAATCATCATGTTCACCCCTTTTTAATGGAAATAGCCAGAAATTACTTACTTGATTGCAGTCTTTTAGCAGTATGACCACATACTGACAATTTCTACTCTTACACATTCTGAACTTTATACACTGTTAAGAGGAGGAGATTCTTAGTTTTCCAATGATATTTGTATTTGTTTGTTTTTCAAATGTTAATTTACTTTGTCAATTACATAACAGTTACCGAACACAATAATACGAAAAAAGCCTTTAAAGTCAATTGTAAGGTATTTATTCAAATAAACCCTGAACTGTTAAACACATGTATCTAGATATTTTTTACAACAACTCACGAGCACACACACACAACACACACGCGTGCGTGCGCGCGCACACACACACACACACACACACGTAGACACCCATTCCTACATGCAAACCCATCAATATAAAAATGTAATGTAACTTGTGCATTTATTTTTGTCATGTTTGATTAGGCACATGCTTATATCCAAACCCAGAGCCATGTCTACCCCTATACTCACCAATACATCATTTGAAATGAGTTTAACTTTAACTTAAGTGCCACAACTTATATACAGTAGATCATTGACAAATACTGTGCAATAGTCACTTTATGTAAAGCATACAAGTTGTGTACTTATTTGTCTTTATGTTTTTACCGATGTGTGTTTTTCTTCTTTTTTTTTATCATTGCTTGCCTTTTTTACCGGCGATGCCACTTTTGCCAATAACAATGTACATTTCTCCGTTGTAGGACTAGTAAAGGAGTTCTGATTCTGATACGTTTCATCAAAGTTGGATATGAACATACAAGAAAACAGAATTGTTGAAACTATGCCATCTCAAATATCAGAAATAACATAGAAATTGCTAATATCTGCATGTATAAACTGCTAATCAGTGCCACATTTTTAGATATTACTATTACACTTACTAGTAGCATTAAAATGACTGACAATTTTATTTTCTGTTGAAACTTAGAGCTATTGCTTTAGTAGCCCTTTTGACACATATCATATTCACTCGCAAAAATCCAAAGAAACATAATAAAAACACTGTTGACTCTCCCCTGTATACCTGCAGCACAGTCTCATAAAAAACAGGGTAGAAGGTGCCGGCAGCCCAAGGTGTGTGATCAGCTCGACCCGTGGCATCCCAAGCTTTAGAGGTTTGCCTGACAGCTAGTTTTACCGTTTGATGGAGCGTTTCTCGACCATTTTGTGATTGCCCAGTGTGTGATTGCCTGCCTCTTCTTTCCAGGGGTAGGTACTAGAGTGTGAATTATGTACCTCCACTCTTCCATCCCTGGTTTCCTCCACTCGCAGCTTTAAACTGAGGTATCACCCCTAAGACCCCGGCCGCTCTAAGCTGGGCACTCTAATAACCATCCCCATAAACGGACAGGAAATCTGAGCTGGAATAAAACACAACGTCTATGAGAGTCAATCATTTGGACCGCTCAATGCCTTGTGGCTTCAAACATCACCTCTTTCCTCTTTTTCTTTTCTCATCTCTCCGCTCCGTCTGTCTCCCTCTTTATTCCTCCTTTGTTTTCTCTCCTCTATCCTCGCTCTGTCTCACCACCCTGCTTCATGAGTTCTCACCTAAATTACTGCGGTCGCTGCTGCAGAATGTGAACTACACCTACAGGCTTGACTGGAAAGGTCAACAAGCTGCTTAAAATGAAGAATAGTGCAGAGCAGAGTAATCTACTCTCTTCATCTTTTCTTTCTTCTTCTCCTTTTCCCCTCCCCTCGTGGCTGCCAGTGTTTTTATCCACCTTCTATTTGTACTCTGCCCAGCTTCTACGGTTTTGCAGCATGCGTCGCTCCGGTGTGTGGATTTCTCTGTTGGTCTATTTGTCTTTATGTCTGTTTTTCTATTTGTATTTCTTCCTAACCCCACTTTCATTTTGTCTCGTCGCCCTTCTTTTCCCTCTGTGTCAGTTAGCTCCGTCTCTTTCCATTCGCTGCCTTCTAGATATATAGGTGTTCTTACAACCTGAGACATACAGAATGTATAACTCCATGATCCACCTCTCAGAAGCCAGTCTTCTCCTTGTCTTTCCCCCTAATGCGTGGTTTTTTCTTTGCTCACTCTGTGTATTTGTCCTCTCCCTCCCTCTCTTGGATTCCTCCTCCTGTGGTTTCCATCACACTCCGGCTCAGACTGGATTGGTTTTGAATATCAATCAGGTTATCTGCTTCAGCCTCTTGGAGAAAACATAGAAGCTGAAGTTACAAATGACACTGATTGCATTCACATGTGGCTTTACGTGCCCTCTCCTTGTCTCTGGGTACAGCAGCTTTTTATCAATATGCTGAAGGTAGGGATCCACTATGGCAAGAAGAAACAATAATACATGTTGAACATGTGATTTCTGCAGCTATAACAACCACTCTCCTCGTAAGATTTTGGAACCAGGCTGCAGGGAGCTGTTTTGGTTCTAATGTCATGATATCAAGGTTTACATCACTGTTTCCTGCCAGCAATGCCCGAGCAAATTTTAGCTAGCAATCACAACAATGGCAGACTGCATCAAGCTGTACACATGTTGCTTTTATCTCAGCCAATCAAGACTGAATTGCAAGCACAACTTCTCCAACAAGTTTTCACTATTTTTTGTTCAGACTCTTGGTGTGACCAGGCAAAAAGTTGTTGCCAGAGTTGAACCCATTTACAGGGCCGACGTCTCCAGGCTCCCCTCCAAACCGATCCTGGTAATCCAAAGTTCAGGTAAGTTGCCGGCTGGAAGGGTTGCTTCAGCTATGTCATTACCTTACATTACATTGCCATTACATTTAGCTGACGCTTTTATCCAATAATGCGACTTACAATATAGTGCGTTCGACCAACAAAATACAAACTTGAAGAAACACAGAATCATAAAGTACATCAGGTTTCATAGAGCTAAAACATGTCAAGTGCTACTCAACTGGCTTTAGATAAGCCAGTCCTTTATTAGTATATAAGTGCTTTGTTAGTAATTATATCGCTCGAAGTGGAGTCGAAAAAGAGATGAGGTTTTCAGTCTGCGAAAATGTGTAGGCTATCTGCTGTCCTGATGTCAATGGGGAGCTCATTCCACCATTTGGAGCCAGGATAGCAAACCCACATGTTTTTGCTGATGGGAACTTGGGTCCCCTCGCATTGGCGGGTGCAGCGAGCTGTTGGTGATGCAGAGCGGAGTGCACGTGCTGGGGTGTACAGTTTAACCATGTCCTGGATGTAGGAAGGGCATCAGATCCATTCGACAGCATGGTACGCAAGTACCAGTGTCTTGAAGTGGATTCTAGCAGTTACCGGGAGCCAGTGAAGGGAGCGGAGGAGCGGAGTGGTGTGGGAGAATTTAGAAGGTTGAAGACCAGACGAGCCGCTGCATTCTGGATGAGCTGCAGAGGTCGGATGGCACATGCAGGGTAGCATGAAAGCATTAGTGAGGGCGGCCAATGATGGTTCACAGTCGGCATTCCCAAACAGGTGCTGGATTGAGGACAGGGCTCTGTGCGGGTTCGTCAATGCCAAATTGGAATAAAAACATAATTTATGCACTACATTTATGCCGGAACTAGAAAGCAAGAGTTTGAAACACACTTGGCCTTGAAGATTTTCTGTAGAGCAACAAGAAAACTGAATAATCGCCGAAAAATTATGATTAGAGAACTTTACACACTTTAAATATTGCCATTCTTTAAGGTTATTACTTTTAACTCATGCTATATGTGCTGTCGATTTTCTCATCCCTCTCCATCCAAAACAGATTTTTAACTAAATCAGTACGAGAGGTAGTTATCACCACTGATAAGCATTTAAGAGTACATGAGTTGTTCAGACTCAATCTGTATTTTCTCATTAGTAATACAACAAATCAAACATAATTGAGTTTGTGTTGCATGCCAGCAAACCCTCAAGACATATTTTTGTGTCAGGAGGAAAAAAAAGAGTCAAACCTTGCATGATTTGTGAACATGCATGTGAACCCACAGACAAACAGATCGGCAGGGAGAGGGAAAACAAATCATGCAATATCCCCACCCCTCCATCCCACATGTGCCAGTCTTACCCCTGGGCTAAAACAATAATGGAAACTAAATTAAGGTTTCTATAATTAGAAAAAAGGGACTTGCCCACAACTGTCCCAACTGAGACACACATAAGAGAACGTGTCTTTCTTTGATTCGTCGTGTGTATGGGTCACAGAAATGCATTACATCACTGTGCTTTTCCCCAAACATTTATATCTAAAGAGATGTGACATTTTATGATGTATTAATACCCACAAAGGACTCAAATAAAATCTCTGAAAGTAGTTATCAAGGCTCCAGCACTAACTTTATACTGCTGTGAAGGGGATTTGAGCAGAATTATGTTGCCCCCTAGTGTTGACAACGTTCATGAATGCCTGGGTGTGTGCTCGAACACACTTATAGTGTGTGTGTGTGTGTGTGTGTGTGTGTGTGTGTGTGTGTGTGTGTGTGTGTGTGTGTGTGTGTGTGTGTGTGTGTGTACATACATACATGAGAGACAGGGAGAAGGAGCTGAGGAGTGAACACGGTACAGACAAGACAGACCGTGTTCAATTATCTTTGCATAGTGTTGAACTTTGAGATGCTTCACAAAAGAAACATAGATTTCTTTAGAATACACTTTAAATAGTTCTTCAAGTTATTTCTTAATCTATTATGATACTAATGAGTTCATCATCAGAGCCACATGTTACAGTTTTGTTTCTTAACTTTAATGTAGATGTATGAAATCCCTGACTTAGCTGTTGTACACTAACAAATGTTCCCCAGCAGTGGAGATGTACTTGGTTGGTAAAGCAGCATATGGCTCGAGTCAGTCAACTGTACACTCTCACTTCCAGAGTGCTCTCCTCTTATGCATCCTCACACGTTGCCACAGAGACATAATTTCTCAATTTCCAAGAGCAGACTGTTGTTGTGGAAAGTTTTGTTATTAGATTTGACTCGGAATTTATCTGACAGGTAATCCATCACAGTGAAAAACTCATCTTTTATTTTTCTCTGGCTCTTACATTATCATAGCTGGTGGTGCAGCAGCATTCAGGATTTTGCTTGTTCTGTTAAAAGAAACTTAGGAAATACTAAAGTTAAAAAAATACTGTAACTGTATTTCTCTTACAGTTACATACAAAATATATGATCAGATTACTACTAAAAATGCGGTATAAGTATTTGGGAATCTATATATATATATATTGTATATGAGGCATATATATAGATATATGCACACCTTGATGCATTTGTAAATTATTAGGAGTCAATCTCAATTCAGCTTAAACAGATGAAATGGTACGTGGAAAAAAAGGTATGAATGTATTTGATGTGGATAAATCGTTATGCTATAATATAAATAATATATATATATAGATTAACTCAGACGATTGCTAACAACATCAGGTAGGATTTTCTGTGAAATGGCAAGATGGTGGGAAGGGTAGGGACGGGTGGCATGGGAGTGTGTGTGTGTGTGTGTGTGCTGTATCTAAAGCTGACCTTGACTTTGTCCTCTTCTCTCAACACCGCCTGCTTTCAAAAGAACCACCTTCTCCCTCTCTTTCACAGTATGCTAATATTCACACATCCACTTTGGCACAAAAAAAAAGTGCAATATGTTTCTATTTTTTGCCTGTATACTTCATTCTGGGAAGGCTGCAAAGCATCAAGAGGCATATCATTATCTGTCATCATATTCATTTCTATGCTAATGAGAAACCCGTTCCCGATGAAAATCTGTTTTCAGTCCCTCAAACAGGAGTAAGTGGCAATCACGTATTGTTTGTTTTCGAGGTTTGTCTTTAAATGAGAGAAGACATTTCCAACACTGTGCCATGCCCAGGCTGTATTCCATAAATCATATTGTACCCCAAGCTCTACAATGCAAATACTAGCCTATTTCATCTGCAGCTCCCTGTGCAGCCCAGCCTCCGTGCCCCGTGACTTTACATTGATTAAACAATATTTGAGCCGAGAGGGGGAGAAAAGGTTGCTTTGATAACCATTGATTGATGGGGACAGCAATATCATTCTAAAAAAATGTTGTTTCTTTTTTTTCAAAGTTTCTTTAAAATGAATAATGAGACTGCTAGAGAGAGAAGGCTCAGCCACCGACATCCCCCCAGTCCATTAGATGTGTTGTCGGCTGAGAGGAATCATTCCCGGCTTGAAGCAACATGTTTTGTTCATGATTTGAATTCTGACGGATGAAGCAGAAGCAGAAATTAGCATACAGTATTGGGAAAACAAGTTTGGTGGGATCTTCTAATCCGGGATATAGAACGGAGAGAACCGAGGTCAGTCAACCGAGGGAAGGATCCGATGAGTGAGATACACTGATTAACACATTTGTAAAATAATATAATTTAAAAAAAGAAACAAATGGTTTCACTTGCATTTCTCAAACGGTATTCAAAGGAAACTGATGGACTGTCTACTCTGAGCAGGAAATGTGTACTTATCCCAGGTGAAGGAGTTCAAGTATCCTGGAGTCCTGTTCTCGAGGGGGGGAGGGACAATGGAGCGTGAGATGGGCTGGAGAGTGGGAGCAGCAGGAGCTTTACCACATCAATGTGATAAAGACAAAGTTGAGTCAGAAGGCAAACCTCCCAATCCACAGTTCTATCTTTGTTCCCATTCTCACCTGGTCCTGAAGGGAGGATCATGACCGAAAAATCACTAGCGTTCGAAGTTGGTTTTCTCCGGAGGGTAGCTGACATCTCTCTTAGGGATAAAGTGAGAAGTTCAGTCATCAAGTAGGGATTCGGAGAAGAGCCGCTGCCCCTTTGCGTAGAAATGAGCCAGTTGAGGTGGCTGGGGCATCTGGTAAGGATGTCACCCGGGCCCCTCCCTAGGGATACGTTATATCTCTCACAGGCTCCACCCTCTACTGGACTCTATGGGTACTCCCCTTGATCATATCATGCAAGCATTCATCCACTGAGACTTCTATAGACGTAGCCGGCCCCGAGGCGGGCCTACCTGAATGCGCCCGCATCTCACGGCATAAAAAGAGGCCTCGCCTCCTGACTGTCATCCCTTTCTCTTCAGCAAGCAAGAGAACAACTGAGTGAAGAGAGACGGATAGAGAAGAAGAAAAATGGACTCACCATTACTGGAGCAACGATTCGTCAGTGACCAATGTTTCTTCCGGGTACGGCTTAACGTCATGCGGTACCCGGAACCAAATGGACCAATCCGTGGAGCCGTTACGTTACGTCCGCGGAGCCGTTACGTTAAGCCCGCGCTGATTGGTCCAAATTGACCAATCCACGGAGTTCCTCACACACACACACACTCAGTGCGGGCAGTTTCTCCTCCCTGTGCAGGCTGATAACAGACAGTTGGGATCGCGGCAAAATTCTCTCTGCAGACCCATTCTCACAGCGTTTATCAACCTTTTTCTTACTCAATATCAAGCCACACTTATTGTTTTTACTTCGGCTGTGAGTTTGTGTGTGCTCAGGATGAGTTTGGCTGTGTATCGCTAAACAAGGAAACCACACCTCCATGGAGCTCAGCGCGATTCACAACGTCCCGACCAATCAGAGCACACTGTGCTCACAGGGAGGGTGGGGGCTGGAGCTATTGGAGCTCCAACGAGCCGTTAAAGGCAGAGAGTGAAATTCAGTGAATACACATAGTTTACAGAGATGCTGTATGAGAAACCAATGTGAGTTTGGAAAATTGCACAAATAAATATATTCTAGTAGACCTCAACAATGGAATTATGACCAGTGGAAATGTCCATGACATGGGACCTTTAACTATAAAACAGTTACTGGGACTGATGCAGCCAGGCGATTGGTTCACAACCATCGACCTGAAGGACGCTTACTTTCATGTCATTGCTCCGAAACACAGAAAGGTTTTGCCTTCCAGGGTGTAGCCTACGAGTACAACAGACTACCGTTCGGCTACTCCCTGTCCCCATGCACGTTCAGAAAATGTGTGGCCACAGCGTTCAAACCGCTGTGCGCCCGTGATTTGAGAGTTTTCTTTTCTCTGGACAACCTCATAGTCATGGCCAGGTCCAGGGAACGGGCAATGTTTTACACAGCCCAATTGATCCTACACCTAACCAAGTTGGGCTTTGTGATCAATTGGAAGAAGAACATCCCCATAGCTCACCAACAGGCGTTGTATTTAGGAGTGGTGCTCAATGATGCCAGTCTGCTCTGTCAGAGAGCAGACAGGCATCCTTGCTTCGGGCAGTTTGCAGACAGCGACAGGGGGCAACAGTGACTATCATGCAGACTCTGGGTCTCATGGCGGCTGCTCACATTGTGGTCCCGCTCAGGTTACTGCATATGCGCCGCCTGCAGAGGTGGCTGGATCCCAAAAGACACAAACGGCGTCTGGTGACCATCCCCCACTCAGTGGAGGGCAACCTCTGAATCTGGGGGGCCCAGGATCACCTCCGGATGGGGTCTCCACTTTAATCATATTATTTCATATTTAAAATAAGTCTTAATGTTCCTGTATTAATAAAACAATATGTTTTTAAATGAACAAAAGCACGTTGTATAGATTGATTCTTAACAATATTAGTGTTCTAATCTTAATAGCTGTGATTATAACAGTTTATATTCTCCTTCTTCCCCTAAACCAGCCCAGATTATGTCCCACTGACACCAGGTCAGCACCTCCAGGTCCAGCAGCACCGTGACCCCCGCTCTGCTGAAATACACAATTAAACATTTTCTATGACCTATTTTTTGTATTAATAAGATTAAACTGAACTTAAGACAGTTTAATGACCTATAGATATCCTATTATTCCACTGCGCATAAATCTGTTTATCTACCGTCCAATTGTTTTTCTTTATTAAACACGTAAACTGAAGAGCGTTCGAGATGCCTTTTTGTTTTTTACCTTACTAAATAGCGTTGCTATAGCAACACGTCATGTTTACGCTGCATTTTCTATGAGGTAAATATTACCCGCTGGCGGATATAGGTATAAATGGCATTTTCTTTGCCGATTTTTTCAATCTGACTTCATATTGACAATTGTTAACAACAGAGGGTGCTACATAACACACTTTCAGGAAAAGTCACGGACTGGGAGACTTTAATATGTTATTGAAAAAAAGTTACATACAATCAAAAAACAGCTGCGAGTAAAATGTACCCGTGGGCGGTTCTAGTGTTAAACAAAGACAAAACTGAGGTAATGGTCTTTGGAGCCAAGGCAGAACGTATAAAAGTTAGCGCTGAGCTTCAGTCTGCAATGTTCAAAACAACAGATAAAGCCAGAAATCTAGGTGTAGTCATGGACTCTGACCTGAGTTTCAACAGTCACATTATCACACGATCTGGCACTGAGGTGAAAGTGAAGTGGGCCTAAATACTAATGGAGCTGATGGGTGTAACAGAGTGAGAGAGAGACAGGGTGTGACTACCAGGTGACTAAGGAATGTTAATGCAGAAAATAGGTGAGTGAGAAAGCAGACTGTGACAGAACCCCCCCCTTAATGGACGGCTCCAGACGTCTAAGAAATTTCTATCAAGAAGAAAAGAGAAAAAAAAAGAAAAAAGAAGAATCAAGAAAAACCCTACAGACACCGGGTGGAAGATGGAGGTATGGGAAAGGTCAGTACTCATCTGAGAATGCTCTCTCGGCCTCTCCCTCCTGGAAATCCTCGTCCTCCTCGACTGATGACGCTTCCCCTCCTCCTCGACGAAGCCTCTGATCCGTCGCGGACGAGTGCCCCCTTGCTTAACGCCTGGTTGAGCGTGGGTCCTGGAAGGCTGCTCCGGGTAACGCAGGTGGAAGTCTCGGATGAGTTGAGGGTTGAGGATATGCCGAGCAGGAATCCACTGCCTTTCCTCAGGACCATTGCCCTCCCAGTCCACCAAATATTGAACCCCTCTTCCTCTGCGACGGGAACGGAGTAGACGACGAAGGGTGTAGGTAGGGCTCCCATCGATCATCCTAGGGGGTGGTGGTGGAGGGGCGGCGGAAATCATCGGACTCTCCCGGACAGGTTTAATCCTAGAAACGTGGAAGGTGGGATGGATCTTCATGTTCCGGGGCAAACTCAGTCGAACTGCTGCAGGATTAATGACCTTGACAATCTTGAAGGGTCCAATAAACCTGGGCGCTAACTTCTTAGACTCCACCCGAAGGGGAATGTTCTGAGTGGAGAGCCACACCCTCTGGCCTACCTGGTACACAGGTGCCATGGTGCGTCGGCGGTTCGCTGATGTGGCGTACCGGTTAGCAGACTGAAGCAGAGTTGTTCGAGCCTGCCTCCAAGTCCTCCGACAACGTCTGATGAAAGCCTGGACAGACGGACAGGTAACCTCCTTCTCCAATGCAGAGAACAATGGGGGTTGAAAACCGTATGCACACTGAAAAGGGGAAAGACCAGTAGCGGAACTGATGAGGGTGTTGTGGGCATACTCCACCCATAGGAGTTGTTTTGACCAGGTCGTGGGATGATCGGAAGCCATGCAGCGGAGAGTGGTCTCCATCTCCTGATTCTTCCGTTCGGTCTGGCCATTGGCCTGTGGGTGGAAACCGGAGGTGAGACTAACCGTCGCCCCGATCAGTTCACAAAACTCCCTCCAAAACACAGAGGTGAATTGGGGCCCCCGGTCGGAAACCACATCAGTCGCCAGTCCGTGAATGCGAAAAACGTGGAGAAGAATCAGTTCTGCCGTCTCCTTAGCTGACGGGATCTTAGGCAGGGGTACGAAATGAGCCATCTTACTAAACCGATCTACCACCGTCAAGATGGCAGTATGTCCGTGGGACGGTGGTAGACCAGTCACAAAGTCCAATGAAATATGTGACCAAGGGCGACGTGGGACCGGTAATGGATGAAGGAGGCCAGCTGGCGCTTGGTGAGATGGTTTGTGCCGATTGCACACAGGACAGGCGTTCACAAACTCCCGGGTGTCAGCCTCCAGCGTGGCCCACCAGAACCGTTGTAGGACCATCCCTCTGGTACGTTATATTCCAGGGTGGCAGGAAAGTCTGGAGCTATGAGCCCACTGAAGCACCTCAGCCCTCAAAACCTGAGGCACAAACAAGCGGTTAAGAGGACAAGAACTAGTACCGGGTTGGTCCACCAAAGCGGTCTTAACCCTCTCCTCAATCTCCCAAGCGAGGACGCCGATCACTCGAGGAGCAGGAAGAATGGTGTCCGGAATACCCCAGGTGTCTCCCTCCCTCCCGAACTGCCGGGACAAAGCGTCGGCCTTCACGTTGCGGGAGCCCGGGCGGTAGGAGAGGAAAAAAATTAAACCCAGGTGAAAAATAACGACCACCTGGCTTGCAGAGAATTCCCAGTCTCTGTGCCGACCCTGATGTATTCCAGGTTCTTATGGTCGGTCCCAAACCTGAAATCGGTCTGTTCTGTCCCCTTCAAGCACAGTGTACGCCACCTCCTCCAACGCCAACTTGGACTGCTAGAAGCTTCCCGATTCCCCACGTCATAGTTTTCTCTCCGCCGGACTCAATCTCCTCGAAAAGAAAGCACAGGTGTGAGCTTCTGTTCTCACCAGAACTGTGCGACGGATGGCCCCCACCCCTACGTCAGAAGCATCCACCTCCACCACCAACTGACCAGTGGGTCTGGTACTTGCAGGACTAGGAGCCGACGTAAACCGGCCCTTGAGGTCCTGAAAAGCCTCCTCGGCTGCAGGGGACCATCGGAACGTCACCTTGGATGTGGTCAGGGCGGTGAGCGGGGCCGGGCCACGGTGCTGTAGCCACGAGATGAACCGTCTGGTAAAAGTTGGCGAATCCCAGGAAACGCTGCAGCTCCTTTCCGGGAATCAGGGACCCGCCACGAGGGTAACTGCTGAAACCTTGTAGAAGGATCCATCTCCACACTTCCTTGACCCACAATGTTAGCCAAGAAAGGTGACCGAAGAAGTATGAAACTCGCACTTCTCCGTCTTTGACGAACAGCGAGTTCTCCAGAAGTCTCTGGAGGACTGTCTGGACATGATGGACGTGTTCCTTGAGGTTCTTTGAAAAAATCAAAATGTTGTCCAGATAAACAAAAAACATAACGATCCAACATGTCCCGGAGTACGTCGTTCACCAACGCTTGGAAAACTGCAGGGGCTTTGGTAAGTCCAAATGGCATCACCAGGTACTCGTAATGTCCCGAAGAGGTGTTGAAGGCGGTCTTCCATTCGTCCCCCTCCTGGATTCGTACCAGGTGATAAGCGTTTCGTAGATCCAGCTTAGTGAAGATTGTAGCCGGCCCCAGGCTCTGGAACACTCTGCCCCTCCACGTGAGGTCGGCCCAGACCCTAGGGGTTTTTAAATCCTTACTAAAGACTCACTTCTTCTCTCAGGCCTTCTAGTCAGAGCGGAGCACGACTCCTGACTATTCCCTGTGTTTGTTATATATCTGTTGTAAATTATTGTCTTTTATTGTGATTATAAGTGTTTTTTATTGCATGTACAGCACTTTGGCTCGACCAAAAATCGCTTTTTAAATGTGCTATATAATAAAGCTTGATTTGATTTGATTTGATTTAGCCCCCTGTAATAACTCGAATGCTGACAAGATGAGTGGCAAGGGGGTAACGATTCTTCACCGTGACGTCGTTCAGGCCCCGATAGTCAATGCAGGGTCTCAGGGTCTTGTCCTTCTTCGCCACAAAAAGAAACCCTGCTCCTGCGGCTGATGTGGAAGGACGAATAATTCCCGCAGCCAGAGAGTCATTGACGTAAGTCTCCATGGACTTCCTCCCCGGTGCCGAAAGCGAGTAAAACCGGGCCTTGGGTGGGACTGCGCCTGGATGTAGCTCAATGGCGCAGTCATAGGGCCGATGAGGGTGGGAGAGATGTCGCCTTAGCCTTGCTAACAACCTCCTTAAAGTCCAAATATTCAGCCGGAACCCCTGTGACATCCGGAACCAGGTTCATCTCCACAGATAGTTGAGGTGCGGCGGCCTGCTTGAGGCAAACCTGATGACAGGAGGAACTCCAACCTAGGATGGACCCAGTTGCCCAGTCAATGTTCGGGTTGTGGCGGCGGAGCCACGGATAACCCAAAATCAGAGGGATTTTAGGGGACCGTAGCACATGAAACTGGATTGTCTCATGGTGGTTCCCCGACATAAGCATATGGACCGGTTGTCGTCTGTGTGTCACCGTTCCCAGCAGGTGACCATCCAAAGCATTAGCCGGTACCGGCTGGAAGCAGCCGAACCTGTTGGATGCCCCAGCTGTAGTGCGAGCTCCTCGTCAATGATGCTAACATCTGATCCGGAGTCGATTAAAAACAGCCAGAGCCTGAGATTTGCCTGTCAGGAGGAGTCGAGCATGGCACAAGGTCTTAGATTGGGAATCAGCTCAGAGGTTTGGCCCACCAGTATACTCCCCATTACTGATGAGCTCTGTCCTTTTACCGGACAACGGGAAACCAGCCTGACCACAGTAAAGGCAAAGATTACCTCTTCAACGTAATTCCCTCTCCTCAGAGGTAAGACTGGTACGACCCACTTGCATGGGCTCGACCTCGTACCGTGAGTCAGAGTAGGAATGGGAATTCTCCGCCGAAACCGGAAGTCGAAATCTCCCGGAAACCGGAAGTTGTCTTGTCGCGAGCAGCGGCCCGCCGCTCGCGTCTGTTGCTCTCCTCTCCGGGTCTGGATTCGTCTGTCAATCCAAGAGGTGAGCTCAATCAAACCCATCCAAGGAAGCAGGGAGATCATAGGAAACCAGCTCATCTCTCATATAATCCGCTAATCCTCTCAGATATGCGTCACACTGCGCCGGCTCATTCCAGCTACTGCGGCGGCTGCTGGTTCGGAAGTCAATAGCTGTACTCCACCACCGTGCCGGAACCCTGGCTCAAAACTTGCAGGCCTCCAGCAGCGCCGGGACCCAGACGAACAGAACCGAACACCTTCCGCATCTCGCGGAAAATGCAGCAAAAGAGGCGCAGGCTGGAGTCTGCTGCTCCCACTCTGCAGGTTCCCCATAAACGGGCTCTCCCGTCAGATGATTAATGGTGAAAGCTACACGAGCCGCTCGGAGGCGAAGGTGTGTGGCTGCAGTGAAAACACTATGGAACAGTTTGTGAGAAAAGGACTGCATCCTCCGGCTCACCAGCGTAGGTTCCGGCGTTCCCACACGAGGCTCCGGAGCGTATCCCGTCGACCCAGGGGCTGGAGCGAGCATCGGAACTGCGGGCGGAGGGACAGTAGCCGCCATGGTAGCGGCTAGCTGTTGTACGTGTGGCGGCCATCTGTTGCATCTGGGAGGTAAGGTAAGCCAGCGTTTGTCCCTGGGTTGAGGTTGCCTGGTGGGTCTCGGTAGCTAAGGTAGCTATTGTGACCTCCTGTCTTGGATGGCATTCTTAACCCTCTCAAAGCGGGTCTCTAGGAGACCCGGTGTTTGCTTGGTCCATTTCTGGCCAGATCGTTCTGTCACAAACGAGCTGAGGACCAAAATGCAGAACACGGGAAACCAGAGATAGTCGGTACCAGCTTTATTGGAGGCAATAGGCTGGTAGGAGACAACACGGCAGAGATAGTAGGCAAAGGCTGGTCGGGGACAGGCGAGGGTTCCAGGAGACAGAAGGACGGGAGAGTCGGCAGGTACAGAACGGGTCAGGGAGCAGGCGAGGCAGGCTGGTCAGGGACAGGCAGGGTCGAAACCGGGAGAGCAATCTGAAGGGTAATGCGGGGAAAGACTGGCATGCTGCAAAGTACGATCTGGCACTGAGGGTGAAAGTGAAGTGGGCCTAAATACTAATGGAGCTGATGGGTGTAACAGAGTGAGAGAGAGACAGGGTGTGTGACTACCAGGTGACTAAGGAATGTTAATGCAGAAAATAGGTGAGTGAGAAAGCAGACTGTGACATTAACACAGTTACTAAATCAGCCTACTAATCACCTGTTAGAAATTAAAATCAATGTTTTGATAGCATAATGTACTTAAACATACCGTCAGTTTAAATGCTGTTTATACTGAAAAACCAGAAGTTCTTGTGCACAACCAGTTGTTAAGGTTTTATCTGAAAATCTTCATCTCCGGTTATCATTTAGCATGAGGCTAATATACCATTTACTATAGAGGTGAATTTAGCAGCGATATATGATGTTGCACACCAAAACCTACTGATTTCAACACTACAACTACAGACGTCGAGATATTATTATTTTTGAATATTAAATGAAGGTACAGTTATTTGAGTACGTTATTGTTTACAGATGTGGGTAGCATGTGACAACATCAGGAACGACCGTAAACCAAACTGCCGAGAAGTATTTCCTGTATTTTTTGGAGTATTGATTACAGCATTTAGAATGTGTTAAGTGAAAAGTCATGAAAGAGTTAAGGAAGAGAAAAGGCGTGTTTAGATATATTGAATGTACAATGTCTGTATCCTCTGATATGCGTAACAACGGACATTAAAACGTTGGAAAGCCGGCCCGCAGGGAGGAGCCAGCAGAGGATATAAAAACAGCGGGACCTGAGGGGTTCGGCCTCTTTCTTCACCTGCCAGAGCCAGAGACACAGCTGCTTTTCTGTCGAACAATATTCTGTTTGTAACATAACCGCGCCTTTATTTTTAATTAAAGTACCAATTTGAAACAATCTCAGAGACTCCATTAGTCTCCTTTTTAATCGAGAATAACCAACATAGATAACACACCTAAAGAACATATCTAGGATTAAAGACTAATGTCACAGCAGGATTTGGAAAAAACTTGTCCATGCTTTTATCTTCAGTAGACTGGACCTACTGCAAAGGTTGTCTTTACAGGTCTCACTAAAAAATCTATTAGAAAGCTGCAGCTGATTCAGAACGCCGCTGCTCGAGTCCTCACTAACACTAAGAACGTGGATCACATCACTCCTGTTCTGAAGTATTTACACTGGCTTCCTGTGTGTCAAAGAATAGATTTCAAAATACTGCTGCTGGTTTATAAAGCACTGAATGGTTTAGGCCCAAAATACATGTCTGACCTCCTGCTAAATTATGAACCATCCAGATCTCTCAGGTCTTCAGGGACTGGTCAGCTTTCTGTCCCCAGAGTCAGAACTAACCATGGTAAAGCAGCGTTCAGTTATTATGCTCCAAACATCTGGAACAAACTCCCAGAAACCTGCAGGTCCGCTGCAACTCTTACTACTTTTAAATCCAGGCTGAAGATGTATCTTTTTGTCGCTGCTTTTAATTGAAACTGAGCCGTTGTGTTCATCAGTAAAGTGGAACTTCTGTGTGAACTATTCATATCTTAAACTGCACTGTAACTTTGTATTCATGTACTTTTTATTCATGTATTTTTTATTTTAATGTTGCTTTTGTTATCTTTTCTTTTTAATGACTGTTTTTAAATGCCTTTGTCTGAATGTCTTTCATTTTGTAAAGCACCTTGAATTGCCTTGTGTTGAAAGGTGCTATATAAATAAACTTGCCTTGCCTTGGTCATCACAACTATCCTTCAGCAAAGTGACACACCCTCCCCCCAATTACTGTATATAGACTATTCTCAACCCGGTATCACGGCAAGACGTGAACATGTGACGATTTACCATGCTGGGAGACGTGAAGATGTCACGATTTCGTCCCTTCAAATGTGACAGTTACACGGTATTGTTAACCCATGTTAACCAGTGGAGAAATAACCGGAAATACCAAGCAAATGCTACCCGACGTAATGATTTATTTTGTTATAGTCACACTCGATTACGCCGATTTTCTTGTTGCCCCAGCTGGTCGAAACCTCTTTTAGCAGAAACAAAGGCTACATTAATGTATTAAATCGATGTTAATCCTTGCGTGTGGATGTGGAATTAACGGACGTGACGTTGTGCGATTGAGTTGACAGGCAACAGCTTCGGTTCATGTTAATTTACAACTCTTCAACTACAACCGTAGTTATATTTAAAAACATGTTAGAAGGCCTCACGAAATACTTTAATGCAAATTCAAATGTAAATGTGAAGGAATGTGTGTATAACAAAATACATCGGTCATAAACGAAACCAGAAACAGACTAGGCAAGATCCTCAGCTCGATGATTGGATGGTTTAGCCGCAATGCATGCTGGGATTTGGTGTTTATGTGATGTGAAATCTGAAAACGTTTTTTAAAAATACAATAATACTTTATTCCGAGTGTGCTTGCTTTTCTCTTTGAAAGTCATCACATAACGGCATTGTAATACACGGTTCGGCTGCATTAAATATTACATATCTGCCGTAATTCTCTATTTATAGAGCCCTGCTGAGAAGACTTCTAGACAAACAGGAGAACTGCCGCCAAAACTGAAAATGTGACGTGGATCATAAATATATCATCAATTAAACAACATCTTACATTTCTTTTCACACAATACGTCTCCTTGCAGTATCAACACTAATTCGGCTGACTTTTATATTTGATCCAATTGGTAGATAGGCTGTATTTGCACCATAACAGTGCAGAACTGATAGAAATGGACACCTGGTGGTTGAAGAACGTTATTGAATTTTATTATTTTATTATTAGATATTAATAGGATCCCTATAAAGTATATTCATTACTCGTTATTCTCTACTAATAGTTAATTAAAGACTGTATATAATGACTAGTTTGCACATCTCTTTCAAGATTTCTAAGCTAAGGTTTATTGCCATATCATATTATACACAACTACGGTGTAGCTATGCAATGAAAGAAAAACTTGGGTCGCAGGTTCCTCAACAGTGCATTACAAGACATATATCAATATGTGTGTATACTCCACCATTAAACTGTCATTATGCACATTTCTTATACTATCTACATACATCTTATAAGAGTATAATACATATGTATAATATCAGTTTATTAAACAAATAAGTGCTTAAACATAGTTAACATTGCAGGAAAGCAATATATTAGACGTTAAGTACTTTTAATCATATTAAACACAGGGTTGCAAAAGTATTATTGCCACATTTAACTCAGCATTTCAGACTAAGAATCCTTAAAGGATAAACCTTTTCGTGACACCCAAGGACACCGTACAATTTGTTTAAAAAAGAAAGAAAACGCTAATAGGCAACAGAACATGATAAAAACACAAACAGGAAATCATGGAGGAGACAGTCAAGTGGACACAAATGAAACATATAATGGGGAGTACTACAGTGAGTAGGCAGATTTGAACAGGTGGGTTTTTATTTGGGATTTGAATATGATGATTATGTCTGACTGTCGGATGTGCGGGGGGAGGGAGTTCCAGAGTCTGGGAGCAGTGCAGCTAAAAGCCCGAGCACCCATGGTGACGAGGCGTGGGGTGGAGACGGTCAGCAGACCAGCAGAGGAGGAGCGGAGGGAGCGAGAGGGGGTGTACTCTTGAAGAAGGTCAGCCAGATAAGGGGGGGCCAGGTTATGTAGGGCTTTGTAAGTGAGCAGTAGGTTTTTGAAGTTGATACGGGATTGAACAGGGAGCCAGTGGAGTTGGATGAGGATGGGGTGGGTGATGTGTTCTGAGGCCTTGGTGCCGATGATGATCTGGGCTGCAGAGTTCTGTACAGATGTAGCGCTTCATTTCAGACGCCTACCCGTGCGGGTCCGTGATCGGCACGGGGTGGGCCCCTGCTGAAAAGGAAAACCCCCGCAAGACTTGAAACGCCCCCTTGATAAATACATTATAATTATAATGAAACCAGCTGCAATGGATCATGGATCCACCAGGGGGAGCCTTGATTAAAAAGCTGCCACACTGGAACTCATGTGAAATAAACAGCTGATCTACAGGTATCTGATATAGCGGATATTTGTTAAGATCCATATGTCACGGATAGGATCATATTCTGTGCTAAATAAGAGACAAGTAATCATTTACTAAACATCACCATGTTTTTATTTAACAAAATAATGTTTAATTCACGTTGGCGTAAGTACAAAACCATCGCTATGTTTTTAGATCAGGAACTGCAGCCCTGCTCAACAAACGATTTTCAATCATCATCCTCACGATTTAATCCACGTGAGTTTACAACAACACAAATAATCGCTTTGTTTTTATATCACATCCGACCGGAGGAAAATGAAACACGGCTCTCACTACCGATCATCCTAATCCCACGGGCAAACAATAATATGTACAGTGTAATAGTTTACTGTATTATTAGTGTCTAATATTACTGGGGATTTCGGAATGGTACTGGATTTTGATTTATTGTATCGGCTTCATATCGCAATATATTCCCGAAGTCTGAAATGCAAAAATGTCCCACATTAGGGCAATTCACCCTACATTTAATCATTCAAACAAATCATATTTCGTTTCTTTTTAACGAAATAAATGTGGTTTAATCCACATGATTACTGTGTTAATTGTTTACTGTAGTATTGTGCACATTACTTTTCGCTGCTTGTTGCACCCCTGGTTAGAAGCTAAACTGCATTTCGTTGTCTCAGTACCTGCAATATGTGCAATAACAATAAAGCTGAATCTAATATTGAGCAGGAACAAATGTATTTAGGCTACTTAGTACATATCTGACATTAACGATTAAACACATTTGTGCGTTCTTTAAACCGAGTCAAGCCGACTTCGGAGGTGGCGGCACATTAAAGTGTGCACCTGATTGTTTAACTTGAAGGTGCCTGATGACATTTAATCATTCAAACTAAATCATATTTCGTTATTTTTAACGAAATAAATGTGGTTTAATCCACATAATTTACTGTGTTAATTGTTTACTGTAGTATTGTTTAACTTGAAGGTGCCTGATGTGAACATTTCCAGAAGAACTATAGCTTGAATGGCCTTTATATACAGTAGGCCTACAGTATAGCCCAACCATTTACACCTTCCTTTTTTTCCCGTCCAAAGTTTGAATTGGATAAAGGTAATGGTTATCGATGGTGCTTTTATAGCCTATTGTATAATAAGCGTGTGATTTATATTGCTTTTCAAATGCATATGGCCACCCATTTACACTGCTCTTCCCGTCAAGAATATGAATAGAACTTAGTTAGATCACTTTACATTTCTGCAAATTAATTTTTAATCACACACTTCTCCCCACGTCTCCCCGTCCCGAAAATAATAAATAAAATAAAAAGAGGAAACAATTTTCAAGTTCAGTTTTCACCGTTTTATTTAAAATAACTGCCATAACAGACACCATACTGTAGGCCTATCTGCTGCAGAAACCAGGACGAGCTATTTCGGGATCTGTTTTTCGGAGGCTCCTCAGTCTCTCATTTACCCGGCTCCTGATCTTATGCCACTGGTCAATGTTCAGATTTGGGAACCAATTGGAAACATAGGACTCAATCTTTTTCAACCTCTTGACGGAAAAAAAGGAAGGTGTAAATGGTTGAATGATGAATAAACAGTGAGGAGGGGTACAGTATGAATACACTAGATATACACAGCAGCCCAGCCTGTGAGCAGTATGAACACCAATGAGCGCTCAGCTCGAGATACCAGCGAGAAGAGAGAGAGAATGATATCTGCATTTTCTCTTTTGGTTTGATTAGGACACATCCTGGGGATTGTGTTTACAAACATTGACCAGACCGTTCACCAGCCCCCACCTCCCATGTTGCCTATGCTGTCCTGTGTTGCGAACTCTTTGTTTAAAACGAATTGGCCATCGGAATGTGTGGAGGAATTCTCCCAAGGGTCACATTCCACAGCTCTCCCATGTAGAACAAAATGCATGAATGTGTGAGTGACAATATATGAACGTGTGCATTGAAATATGATAATATGAGAGCAAAATGTATGAATGTGTGTAAATATACGTGTGTGAGAGTGAAAATGTATGTATGTAAAGGAGAATATATGTGTGTAAGAGTGAAAATGTATGTATGTAAAAGGAGAATATATGTGTGTAATAGTGAAAATATGCTGCATTTTGGATGTCCGATAGTCCACCATTTCCACCGGAAATATCAAACATTTAATAAAAGTGAAAAACAATGAACAAGACTTAACGTATTAATAATAAGTAATAATAATTAATTATATTTATTCCGTTTGGATGTAGGATGTTGACTTTGTTTAGAGCAGTGATCTTCTCTGCAGCCGAGAGCTAAGCGCTGTCAGACCGGACCTAACCCTGAAAAGTATTATCATCTGAAATGAATCATTATGTTATTAATATTAAATACATATAAGTATTGTTACAACTTGTATTTAGAAATACTCCGTTGTAATTATTGATGCTTCAATGTGGCATCTGCTATAATGGGGTTAATGTATGATATTACTTAATAATACAATACATTAGAATATATGATATGATAATTACATTTAAGTTTTATTCATTTCTTATTTCATAGTTTCTCATTATTTTTATTTGTATCGCTCATCTTATTTTTGATTTTATTATTCTGTGCTATCCTGTTTTTCACTCTCAGTACTGTGTAAAAACACCCCAACAATATTACAAAAAATATACTGCATAAAGCCAGGGGTAGACATTAAGGGTAAAAAGCCACTGGCCCTCCGGGCCGGTGGAATTGTATTGTCACTGGCCCCACCATTGTAACCACTGGCCCGAAGCATTCGTCCAAAAAAAAAATATCGACAAATAATGAAGAAAATTAACACATTTGTTGCAATAGTAATTTATACATTACTACTTGTACTACAACATTTGAACAATCAGTTCTTCCTCATTTGTTCATATTTGGTTTATTAAAATAATGATATTGTGGTCATTGTTAAAAAATGTCTGCTATTATTATGAGTATTATTATTTGTATAATGCACTTTCTGCCTTCCTGTCATTAGGAGTTAGACATGTAATGGCTATAGATTAGATCCTTCATTATCCTAAACTGCTGGGACATTTCCCTAAAGCCAATACATTTATATTGTCTACTCTTCACTTACTTGTCAGCATAGGTCGGCATTGATGTACAGAGCCGACAGAAGACCTTGTTTATATTGGCATCGTATTGAGAGGTGCAGCCAGTGACGCGTCCTAAAACCAGGAAGTAAGCTGCTGGTTCCCTCCACAAGGGTTTTGGAAAATAGCTGGAAATAAGGTCTGTGGAAAACAAACCTGTTTGATAAATGCACGTTTTGTTCAGCCGGATAATCTCCACATGTCTACCCTACTTTTATAATTTTCGAATCATAAATCTAATCGATAGATTATAAAAGGGTTTTAGGACGCGTCACTGCACCACTAGAAGCCAACTCCATCGATCAAGCTGAAACTTTCTCTCCCTCTTCTTCTCATGTCACTCTCCTTTCACTCCTCCGGTGACTTTCTTTTATTTGAAAATAGTTTTTTGCCCGGCGCTTGGCCGGTTACCGCTGGTATTAAAAACATTTTGGCGAATGGTTAGGTGGCGCGATACTCTGTAGTGAAGGAGCGCCAGCCTGCTCGCACTGCGCTCCGCAGCAAACAGCTGTTTGCTTTTCACCCAACAACGACAAGCGACTCACGAAACGCTATGTTGTAGCGTTAATAAACGAAACAATTTAACAAAATTGATTGTCAAAATACCAATACCACAGGAAACATTTTTTTTAAAACAATATTTTTAGTGGCCCGAGCGGGCAAGTGGAAAGTACGTTATGCTGGCCCGGGGTGTCTAAATAGTGCTTCCGGGCCAGCGGGCCAATTATAATGTCGAGCCCTGATAAAGCAAACAATATACTTTATTTGATCCAAAACTGATGTTTTTTCATTATAGTAGCCTGTGAAAACCATAACAAATAAGTGATTAAATGCTACAGTATTCAGCAAACACAACTGTAGAGCTGCAAACATTGCAAACAGACTAAGTTCTACAACACCCAGTTGTCTTTGTGTATTTGTGAATGAAGCGCCATCTCATGGTTAAATCCTGTAATTGAACAAATGGAGAACTTTGGCAACGCCCTCTAGCAATTTGGCAACACCCCCAGCCACTGGGATCCGCTGGGTTTTTGACTGGGACACACCCATGTGAGTCCTATCTGGAGTGCTACATCTGTATGATTTGTAGTTTATTGATGAGCTTGGTGGGTATGCCTGAGAGGATGGTTTTACTGATTGAGAAAGGGATGGGCGGAGTCTGGAGATGTTGCGTATGTGGAAGAAGGCAGTCCGGGTGATGTTATTTATGTGAGGTGAAAATGAGAGGGAGCTGTGACACCAAGGCTCTTAACTTGGCCAGAGAAGGGGATGGAGTAGCCATCAATGATGAGGTTGGAGGCAGGGGAGGATGAGGTTTTGGAGAGGGTGGTTTTGGTGCCAACCAGCAGGGCATCGGTTTTGCTGCCGTTGAGTTTTAGGAAGTTCCTGCTCATCCAGCTCCTGATGTCCTGGAGGCAGTTGGTGAGAGAGGTTGGGGGAAGGGCAGTGTTGGGTTTGCTGGAAATGTAGACCTGGGTATCATCGGCGTAACAGTGGAAATGGACATTATGATGACGGAGGATAGTGCCAAGGGGGAGTAGATAGATAATAAACAGGAGTGGACCCAATACTGACCCCTGAGGAACACCATGTGAGACAGTGGAGCAGCTTGACCGGTGGGTGCTGAGACGGACATATTGTTTTCTGTCTGTGAGGTAGGATGAAAACCATGAGTGTAGTACCAGTGATCCCAATGTCTGCCAAACGTTTGATAAGCAGTGGGTGCGAGATGGTGTCAAAGGCAGCTGTGAGGTCAAGGAGGATTAGGATTGTGAGCAGTCCAGAGTCAGCTGCACGGAGGAGGTCGTTGGTGATTTTTACCAGCACTGTTTCGGTGCTGTGCTTTGAGCGGAAACCCGATTGGAAGAGTTCATGAAGAATGAAAAAATTATGTACTGTTTTTTTTTTTTTAAACTAAAGAGATGAAGTGACAGTCACACTTGCATCCCTTTGACAGCACTGCACAAACTAACATCAAGCTAAAGGCTGCTGTCTATTTATGATTGTCTTATTATTATGGGATTAGGATACATTAAATACACTTTAACCTAAATAAAAGATTATCAAATCTGGTGGAAATATTGAAAATAGGCTTCTTTTTTTTTTGCCCTACCTCAAAGCAGCATGAGCTGAATACAAAGGTTGTAATGTTGTCCCAAAGTTTAATAAACTTTGCAAGATGTCAGAGAAATAAATAAAGCAAACAGCAGCTACACGTCAGGGTAGCATTTTATAAATCCCACCGCACTGTAGGCTATATCGGTCTAAATGTTTTCACTTTGGTCTATTTATGTAATATAAAGTATAACTTATCTATAACAGAGGCAAGATCTCTGTATGACTTTAGTAAACTTCTGAATTTAATTAAGAATAAGTGTAAACCAACAGTGCAGTACGTCCAGCTAGCTAGTTAGCATCACTAACGTCACATATTTATCCATATTATTTAACGAAAATGTACGTTTTAATGCCCCTTGGGTTTGACGTGTGTGACGTTAGTTAATTTAAAATAAGTTAAAACCCAATACTCACATTTATTAGTGATTCCTCCGCTTGCTGCTGCTTTTAAATCCACTCTGCTGGGGAGACCGGACCGCCATTTCATTTGAAAAAAAACTCACTCTTCCCTGCGCGCATTGCACCCTGGGATATGGTAGACCGCAAAGTACATCAGATGTATCCTTCAAATTGGGGAAAAGTAGGCTGCATTCGTGGGCCGCATTCGGAGGAGTCTCTTCTTTTTTTTAAAAATTGGGACAGTGACGTGGCGGAAGTGACGTATGCGGTCTACAAATGCAGCCTCTGAAGGCTGCAGCCCCTGAATTGAGACACGGCCTATATCTCCAAGCTGGCCTTAAAGTGCCTTGGAATCCCCCAGACAGTGCTGGTTGATGAGGCTGGGGAAAGGGAAATGTGGGTGCCTCTGCTGGAACTGCTTCCTCTGCGACCAGACCACGGATAAGTGGTTAACTAACGATGGATGAAGGGATGGATGGAATTTAAACGGAATGTCCCAAAAGATTATTAAAGAGATCAAAGATTGTATTACAGGTGTCCTGAAATACAAAGTATATGAGTATGGGTGTTGAGGTTGAAAAACATGGATATTTACAGACAAGAAGGGTTTAATCCGAGTGCGGTTGCACAATGGGATATGTAGGATTCTGTTTATTAACAAATGCCAGGGACTTAAAGTCAGGATACCTATACTGCTTTTACTTGGACCATTCTTGTATTTCTTGCCAGTCCTCCAATTTTATTGATAAGCACAATCAAATCATACTGTAGTAGTATATACAGTGTTCCCATACATTGATTCATTTGTGGCGGGCCGCCACAATTAAATATCGTCCGCCACAAATAGATCTCATAAAAAAAACCATTTGAAAGTTTTTCTCAGCCAAGTACCCCCTGACCGACCCCTAACATTTTTGATAGAAAAAGCCAATAGAAATAATTACAATATAGTGATGTTCCATCAGTGCGTGATTTATTAGCTCATTCATGGACGAATTACAACAAACTAAGGATATTTTGATCTTTTTTTAAACAGATTTTTAAGTAATATATGTTTAACAAACCAATTAACAAAATGATATATTATGCAAAAACTATAAAATACAATACACAAATATTATAATAAAATCCACTGTGGTGCCTGATGTTCAACTATACCAATCCGAAACCCCATGCATGCATATACAATAAAACAGCATTAAATTAGCAGTCTCTAATGTAGTGACCACAATGCATGAAAGGTTCAAAAACAACAATGTTGTAACCGGTTGTAACTGAAAAAAGCCCCCACAAATAGAATCAAATTCTGTGGGAAACACTGATGTAGTAGTACAGCATCAGAAAACACAAGCCATGTAGGCTTTGAGTAGTTAGTTGTTAACCGCTGTTCCTCTAGCTTCTATAACCAGATACATTCTCTTCAAGGGCTTTCCTTTTATAAGTCCGTCCGGGAAAGGTTAATGTGACGGTGTAATGCTTCAGAACATGTAGGATCCGTCTGACACACACACTGACGCTCTCTCCGATATGTGTGTTATAGTCATTACACCTGGGGCCACAGCTTTAATATAGTTCCTTGAATAGACATTCAGCTCTGCTGTCGTTTGGCTGAAGACACTTTCACAGTGCCGGCAGAAGCTCACTCACTCTATGTAATTATTTCTATACCACTTGGCCCCAAATTTAAAGAATGAATATAGGCCTATATTTCCTGTGAATGCTGTCGTTTAAGAGGCTTTTTATGTGAGTCATAAAGCAGGGGGCGCCACCCTCTATCACTAAGGAGCGAATCATTTCCCACGGAGGGGAAAACATCTGTTCCCAATTGAGGAACCTGTCTGATGAGAAATCGCAGCTTTTCACATGATAATCCAGAATAAAAGGTTAAAATGGGGTTCGTGGCGAAGAGGAACTGGATAATGAAGCTTCACACGTGTAGAGAGAAGAGGAAGAAAGGGCTCGTACAACACTGAGCTATTCACACTCCTCTGAGTCATCAGTCCGGACCAAATGTGTTAACCGTTTAACACAAATTGCTTCAATTACCTGTTTGGCAATAACAATAATGCTAACAGATGATTATGTGCATATAGAGACTCACACACACACAGGCCCGCAGCCAGGGGGTACTGGTTAGTAATAGTAATAGCGTTGCAGTATGGGGAAAGCACAGTTTTAAGTTATAGGCTTATATCACTTAAACATACTGTATACATAGGTTTATGACAAAGAATCACAATATGGTTAAATGAATCATCATGTTCACCCCTTTTTAATGGAAATAGCCAGAAATTACTTTACTTGATTTGCAGTCTTTTAGCAGTATGACCACATACTGACAATTTCTACTCTTACACATTCTGAACTTTATACACTGTTAAGAGGAGGAGATTCTTAGTTTTCCAATGATATTTGTATTTGTTTGTTTTTCAAATGTTAATTTACTTTGTCAAATTACATAACAGTTACCGAACACAATAATACGAAAAAAGCCTTTAAAGTCAATTGTAAGGTATTTATTCAAATAAACCCTGAACTGTTAAACACATGTATCTAGATATTTTTTTACACACTCACGAGCACACACACACACACACACACGTGCGTGCGCGCGCACACACACACACACACACACACACGTAGACACCCATTCCTACATGCAAACCCATCAATATAAAAATGTAATGTAACTTGTGCATTTATTTTTGTCATGTTTGATTAGGCACATGCTTATATCCAAACCCAGAGCCATGTCTACCCCTATACTCACCAATACATCATTTGAAATGAGTTTAACTTTAACTTAAGTGCACAACTTATATACAGTAGATCATTGAGCAAATACTGTGCAATAGTCACTTTTATGTAAAGCATACAAGGTTGTGTACTTATTTGTCTTTATGTTTTTACCGATGTGTGTTTTTCTTCTTTTTTTTTATCATTGCTTGCCTTTTTTACCGGCGATGCCACTTTTGCCAATAACAATGTAAATTTCTCCGTTGTAGGACTAGTAAAGGAGTTCTGATTCTGATACGTTTCATCTAAAAGTTGGATATGAACATACAAGAAAACAGAATTGTTGAAACTATGCCATCTCCAAATATCAGAAATAACATAGAAATTGCTAATATCTGCATGTATAACTGCTATCAGTGCACATTTTTAGATATTACTATTACACTTACTATTAGCATTAAAATGACTGACAATTTTATTTTCTGTTGAAACTTAGAGCTATTGGCTTTAGTAGCCCTTTTGACACATTATCATATTCACTCGCAAAAATCCAAAGAAACATAATAAAAACACTGTTGACTCTCCCCTGTATACATGCAGCACAGTCTCATAAAAAACAGGGGTAGAAGGTGCCGGAGCCCAGGTGTGTGATCAGCTCGACCCGTGGCATCCCAAGCTTTTAGAGGTTTGCCTGACAGCTAGTTTTACCGTTTGATGGAGCGTTTCTCGACCATTTTGTGATTGCCCAGTGTGTGATTGCCTGCCTCTTTCTTTCCAGGGTGGTACTAGAGTGTGAATTATGTACCTCCACTCTTCCATCCCTGGTTTCCCACTCGCAGCTTTAAACTGAGGTATCACCCCGAAGCCCCGGCGCTCTAAGCTGGGCACTCTAATAACCATCCCCATAAACGGACAGTAAATCTGAGCTGGAATAAAACACAACGTTATGAGAGTCAATCATTTGGAACCGCTCAATGCCTTGTGGCTTCAAACATCACCTCTTCCTCTTTTTTTTTCTATCTCTCCGCTCCGTCTGTCTCCCTCTTTATTCCTCCTTTGTTTTCTCTCCTCCTTCCGCTCTGTCTCACCACCCTGCTTCATGAGTTCTCACCTAAATTACTGCGGTCGCTGCTGCAGAATGTGAACTACACCTACAGGCTTGACTGGAAAGGTCAACAAGCTGCTTAAAATGAAGAATAGTGCAGAGCAGAGTAATCTACTCTCTTCATCTTTTCTTTCTTCTCCTTTTCCCCTCCCCTCGTTGGCTGCCAGTGTTTTTTATCCACCTTCTATTTGTACGTCTGCCCAGCTTCTACGGTTTTGCAGCATGCGTCGCTCCGTGTGTGGATTTCTCTGTTGGTCTATTTGTCTTTTATGTCTGTTTTTCTATTTGTATTTCTTCCCTAACCCCACTTTCATTTTTGTCTTCGCCCTTCTTTTCCCTCTGTGTCATTTAGCTCCGTCTCTTTCCATTCGCTGCCTTCTAGATATATAGGTGTTCTTACAACCTGAGACATACAGAATGTATAGACTCCATGAATCCACCTCTCAGAAGCCATTCTTCTCCTTGTCTTTCCCCCTATGCGTTTTTTTTTCTTTCTCACTCTGTGTATTTTTCCTCTCCCTCCCTCTCTTGGATTCCTCCTCCTGTGTTTCCACTCACACTCCGGCTCAGACTGGATGTGGTTTTGAATATCAATCAGGTTATCTGCTTCAGCCTCTTGGAGAAAACAATAGAAGCTGAAGTTACAAATGACACTGATTTGCATTCACATGTGGCTTTACGTGCCCTCTCCTTGTCTCTGGGTACAGCAGCTTTTTATCAATATGCTGAAGGTAGGGATCCACATGGCCAGAAGAAAAAATAATAATAGTTGAACATGTGATTTCTGCAGCTATAACAACCACTCTCCTGGTAAGATTTTGGAACCAGGCTGCAGGGAGCTGTTTTGGGTCTTAATGTCATGATATCAAGGTTTACATCACTGTTTCCTGCCAGCAATGCCAGAGCAAATTTAGCTCGCAATCACAACAATGGCAGACTGCATCAAAGCTGTACACATGTTGCTTTTATCTCAGCCAATCAAGACTGAATTGCAAGCACAACTTCTCCAACAAGTTTTCACTATTTTTTGTTCAGACTCTTGGTGCTGACCAGGCAAAAAGTTGTTGCCAGAGTTGAACCCATTTACAGGGCCGACGTCTCCAGGCTCCCCTCCAAACCGATCCTGGTAATCCAAAAGTTCAGGTAAGTTGCCGGCTGGAAGGGTTGCTTCAGCTATGTCATTACATTACATTACATTGCATTACATTTAGCTGACGCTTTTATCCAAAGCGACTTACAATAAGTGCGTTCGACCAACAAAATACAAACTTGAAGAAAACAGAATCATAAAGTACATCAGGTTTCATAGAGCTAAAACATTTCAAGTGCTACTCAACTGGCTTTAGATAAGCCAGTCCTTTATTAGTATATAAGTGCTTTGTTAGTAATTATATCGCTCGAAGTGGAGTCGAAAAAGAGATGAGTTTTCAGTCTGCGAAAATGTGTAGGCTATCTGCTGTCCTGATGTCAATGGGGAGCTCATTCCACCATTTTGGAGCCAGGATAGCAAACCCACATGTTTTTGCTGATGGGAACTTGGGTCCCCCTCGCAGTGCGGGTGCAGCGAGCTGTTTGGCTGATGCAGAGCGGAGTGCACGTGCTGGGGTGTACAGTTTAACCATGTCCTGGATGTAGGAAGGGCCAGATCCATTCGCAGCATGGTACGCAAGTACCAGTGTCTTGAAGTGGATTCTAGCAGTTACCGGGAGCCAGTGAAGGGAGCGGAGGAGCGGAGTGGTGTGGGAGAATTTAGGAAGGTTGAAGACCAGACGAGCCGCTGCATTCTGGATGAGCTGCAGAGGTCGGATGGCACATGCAGGTAGCATGAAAGCATTAGTGAGGGCGGCCAATGATGGTTCACAGTCGGCATTCCCAAAAGGTGCTGGGATTGAGGACAGGGCTCTGTGCGGGTTCGTCAATGCCAAATTGGAATAAAAACATAATTTATGCACTACATTTATGCCGGAACTAGAAAGCAAGAGTTTGAAACACACTTGGCCTTGAAGATTTTCTGTAGAGCAACAAGAAACTGAATAATTCGCCGAAAAATTATGATTAGAGAACTTTACACACTTTAAATATTGCCATTCTTTAAGGTTATTACTTTTAACTTCATGCTTATATGTGCTGTCGATTTTCTCATCCCTCTCCATCCAAAACAGATTTTTAACTAAATCAGTACGAGAGGTAGTTATCACCACTGATAAGCATTTAAGAGTACATGAGTTGTTCAGACTCAATCTGTATTTTTCTCATTAGTAATACAACAAATCAAACATAATTGAGTTTGTGTTGCATGCCAGCAAACCCTCAAGACATATTTTTGTGTCAGGAGGAAAAAAAAGAGTCAAACCTTGCATGATTTGTGAACATGCATGTGAACCCACAGACAAACAGATCGGCAGGAGAGGGAAAACAAATCATGCAATATCCCCACCCTCCATCCCACATGTGCCAGTCTTACCCCTGGGCTAAAACAATAATGGAAACTAAATTAAGGTTTCTATAATTAGAAAAAAGGGACTTGCCCAAACTGTCCCAACTGAGACACACATAAGAGAACGTGTCTTTCTTTGATTCGTCGTGTGTATGGGTCACAGAAATGCATTACATCACTGTGCTTTCCCCAAACATTTATATCTAAAGAGATGTGACATTTTATGATGTATTAATACCCACAAAGGACTCAAATAAAATCTCTGAAAGTAGTTATCAAGGCTCCAGCACTAACTTTATACTGCTGTGAAGGGGATTTGAGCAGAATTATGTTGCCCCCTAGTGTTGACAACGTTCATGAATGCCTGGGTGTGTGCTCGAACACACATTATAGTGTGTGTGTGTGTGTGTGTGTGTGTGTGTGTGTGTGTGTGTGTGTGTGTGTGTGTGTGTGTGTGTGTGTGTGTGTACATACATACATGAGAGACAGGGAGAAGGAGCTGAGGAGTGAACACGGTACAGACAGACAGACAGACCGTGTTCAATTATCTTTGCATAGTGTTGAACTTTGAGATGCTTCACAAAAGAAACATAGATTTCTTTAGAATACACTTTAAATAGTTCTTCAAGTTATTTCTTAATCTATTATGATACTAATGAGTTCATCATCAGAGCCACATGTTACAGTTTTGTTTCTTAACTTTAATGTAGATGTATGAAATCCCTGACTTAGCTGTTGTACACTAACAAATGTTCCCCAGCAGTGGAGATGTACTTGGTTGGTAAAGCAGCATATGGCTCGAGTCAGTCAACTGTACACTCTCACTTCCAGAGTGCTCTCCTCTTATGCATCCTCACACGT
Organism: Harpagifer antarcticus; assembly: GCA_902827135.1. Classification (NCBI taxonomy): domain Eukaryota; kingdom Metazoa; phylum Chordata; class Actinopteri; order Perciformes; family Harpagiferidae; genus Harpagifer; species Harpagifer antarcticus. The sequence goes on from CADEHL010000050.1 coordinate 668,654, forward strand.
TGCCACAGAGACATAATTTCTCAATTTCCAAGAGCAGACTGTTGTTGTGGAAAGTTTTGTTATTAGATTTGACTCGGAATTTATCTGACAGGTAATCCATCACAGTGAAAAACTCATCTTTTATTTTTCTCTGGCTCTTACATTATCATAGTTGGTGGTGCAGCAGCATTCAGGATTTTGCTTGTTCTGTTAAAAGAAACTTAGGAAATACTAAAGTAAAAAAAATACTGTAACTGTATTTCTCTTACAGTTACATACAAAATATATGATCAGATCACTACTAAAAATGCGGTATAAGTATTTGGGAATCTATATATATATATATATTGTATATGAGGCATATATATAGATATATGCACACCTTGATGCATTTGTAAATTATTAGGAGTCAATCTCAATTCAGCTTAAACAGATGAAATGGTACGTGGAAAAAAAGGTATGAATGTATTTGATGTGGATAAATTGTTATGCTATAATATAAATAATATATATAATAGATTAACTCAGACGATTGCTAACAAACATCAGGTAGGATTTTCTGTGAAATGGCAAGATGGGTGGGAAGGGGTAGGGACGGGGTGGAATGGGAAAGTTATTCCCTATATTTTTTCTTTGTCTTTTCTTTTTGTATTATTGTCTATATAATTTGTATCTGTGTATATAAGTCCCTCTGTGAGGGCAAACAAAAAAAGAAAAAAAAAGGTTGGGCACAATAAAAAAGAAATGAGTCGAAGTATACTTAAACATGTTGCCTCCAAAGGCTAGGGATCTAACCATTGACCCGGTGATCAGTAGACGCTCATGTACCCCTTTGAAAATCAGTTTAAAATGGAGGTAAAACAAAGGAAAGACTAGAGGAAATGGATGACAGTGCTATAATACTAACATAGCTGCTTTCAAGTGTGTGGGTATTGAAAGACAATGGATGAGCAGGCGTTCTTCTGTAAACATCACTGCTCCTGCACAAACAAAATACAGTAATCAGTAACCTGTTGATATGTAGGCCTGTATGCAGGACACACATATTCCAAATATGAACATAATTGGGATAATCCAGATAAACCTCATGAATGGGTTGTTCATGTCCATGCAAACATCAGAGACAAAGCAATGTATATAAAGTGGATGGATATCTTCTGTTTACCATTTAACAAACTTGTAATCGTGAAAGTCAAACAACAGTCACACAAAAGTATTTCAGCTTGCATGCAATATTTTTCACAGTTGATGATTTATTTATTTCCAGTAGGACTGAAATGTTGTGGAGGCACTGGCCTTAACCGTGGTGGAATTAATTGGCAGAATCATTGGGCTGACTCCACCCTGTCCTACTCCTCCCTACTCCTTTTACAAAAAAAATAGGTAATTATTCTGTTGTTCCTGCTGATCAAACTGCAGCGTGACGGTAAATGCATCTCAAGTTGAAACAAAAGATAGACTATGTGACGTTTGGATATTACTTGGACCCCAAAGCAGAGACTGACAAAAATAAAGTTTCAATGTGTTTAATAAACGAAAGGTAGTCCAAGGCAGGTACTGACGACAGGGAGCTGGCTGGCCGTAGCAAGTCTAAAAACAAAGCTGCGAGAAAACGTTCCCGACAAAAACTGAAAAGAAAACTCCGTAACAAACTGTGAAGTGAACAAAAACAGACTCCAGGCTGCAGAAAGGCACTCCGGACCGCGGAACAGCATGTAATTCTCTGGCAGAGAAGTGAGGTGAGGGCCAGGCTCTTAAAGAGCAGGTTGATCATGTGAGTGGGGACAGGTGTGCCTCATCTGCAGCCAGGAGTCTACCAGCCATCCCCCCTGTCACACACCAGCCCTGCAGAGACGGAGAGACAGAGTAGTGAGGGATAAAAGGAGCAAACAACAAGTAAAACACAACAACAAAACCCCCATGCAAAACATAACAGTACCCCCCCCCCCCCTCAAAGGACGCCTCCTGGCGGCCTACCAGGCCTATCCGGGTAATGGACATAAAAGTCTCTCAAGAGATCAGGGTCCAAAATGAGCGAACAAGAAACCCATTGTCGCTCCTCTGGCCCATACCCCTCCCAATCCACTAAGTACTGGTATCCACGGCCCCGCCTTCGAACGTTCAGCAACCTCCGTACAGTGAAGGCCGGGTGATTGTCGATGAGCCGGGGGGGTGGAGGGGGTTCGGTCGGAGAGCAAAGAGGACTGCAGGAAACTCTCTTGAGGAGTGACACATGAAAAGTGGGGTGCACCTTCAAGGCAAGAGGCAACTTGAGCCTAACCACGCTAGGATTGATGACACGTTCAATCTTATAAGGTCCAATGTACCTGGGAGTGAGTTTCCGAGACTCAGTTTGTAGAGGGAGGTCACGGGAGGAAAGCCAAACCTTCTGGCCCGGTTGGTAATCCGGAGCTGGTCGTCGGTGACGATCCGCCAGCCTCTGGTTCCGGGGCGGAGGTGCGGGTAAGAGCTGCCCGGGCTTCACGCCAGACTCTGCGGGCTCGCCGGAGATGCTCCTGTACCGAGGGAACCGCCACCTCTCTCTCTTGAACCGGGAAAAGGGGGGGGTTGGAAGCCGTTAGAAGCCATAAAGGGTGACATACCTGTGGGCATACTCAACCCATGGCAGATGAAGGGACCATGAGGCCAGGTTTCAAGAGGCAACACAATGAAGAGCCGTTCCCAGGTCCTGATTTGCCCGCTCCGTCTGGCCATTGGTCTGGGGATGGTACCCAGAGGACAAACTGGCCGAAGCCCCCAATGCCCGGCAAAAGGCCCTCCATACTTGGGAGGAAAACTGCGGACCCCTGTCTGAAACAATATCTTGAGGGATACCATGCAGCCTAAAAACATGCTGGGTGAGAAGAGTGGCAGTCTCGAGGGCAGAAGGTAGTTTAGGCAGGGGGACAAAGTGCACAGCCTTAGAAAAACGGTCAACGATGGTCAGAATAGTATCATTCCCGTCAGATGGTGGGAGACCAGTCACAAAATCCACCGCAATGTGGGACCAGGGCCGGTGGGGAATGGGAAGGGGGCGAAGATGACCAGTGGGGGCCTGATGTGAAGCCTTGCTGCGGGCACAGACGGAAGAGGCTGAGACATACTCCTTCGTGTCTGCGGACATAGTGGGCCACCAGAAGCGTTGTTGAAGTAGGGCCAGGGTCCGATGAAAACCTGGATGGCAGGCAACTTTGGACGCATGTCCCCACTGGAGCACTGGAGATCTAGCATCGGGGGGAACGAACAGCCGGTCTGGTGGACAATCCTGAGCCGCTGGATGGGCCTCCTGGACCACCCTTTCAATCTCCCATCTAGCTGCTCCCACGACACAGGAAGATGGGAGAATGGTCACATCTGTTGAATCCTCCACTGGGGAGGCGAACTGCCGGGACAAGGCGTTGGCCTTCACATTCCTGGAGCCAGGCCGGTAGGTCAAGGTAAAGTTGAACCGTCCCAGGAAGAGAGCCCACCGAGCCTGGCGCGAGTTGAGCCTGCGTGCAGAGCGAAGGTAAGACCAATTCTTATGGTCAGTCCATACTATAAAAGGATGGGTGGCTCCCTCCAGCCAGTGCCTCCATTCTTGAAGGGCCAGAACCACTGCCAGCAACTCCCGATTACCAACGTCGTAATTCCTCTCAGCAGGGGTCAGCCGGCGAGAGAAAAACACACAAGGGTGGAGCTTCTGGTCTGAGGGGGAACGCTGGGATAATACTGCCCTCACTCCAGAATCAGAGGCATCCACCTCCACCACAAACTGGACCCCTGGATCAGAATGAGAGAGCACAGGAGCAGTGGAAAACAAACATTTCAATCTTACAAAAGCTGCCTCAGCTGCAGGAGACCACTCAAAAGGCAACTTGACAGAGGTTAGTTTAGTCAGAGGTACTGCTACCCTACTATAGTCCCGAATAAACCTTATATAAAAGTTGGCAAAGCCCAGAAACTTTTGCAACTGCTTCCTGTTAGAGGGAGTGGGCCACTCGGTCACTGCTTGGACCTTGGCGGGGTCAGTCCTTAATTGTCCCTTGTCGACAATAAAACCCAGGAAACTAACATACAGTCTGTTCTCAAGAAGTACCATCCTTACATGCTGGACATGCTCCTGAAGAGTGTGAGAGAAGATTAGGATGTCATCGAGGTACACAAAAACAAACCTGTTTAACATGTCACGCAAGACATCATTAATCATAGCTTGAAAAACACCTGGTGCATTCGTTAACCCAAAAGGCATTACTAAATACTCAAAATGTCCCCGGGGAGTATTGAATGCAGTCTTCCACTCATCCTTTATTCTCACCAAGTGGTATGCATTGCGAAGATCCAACTTTGTGAAAATGGTGGCTTCATGGAGGGGGACAAAGGCTGAGTCTATGAGTGGAAGGGGGTACTTGACTGTGATCTCATTTAGACCTCTGTAGTCTATGCAAGGGCGTAGGGTCTTATCCTTCTTGTACACAAAAAAGAAACCTGCGCCCATAGGTGATGAAGAGGGGTGAATGAGTCCAGCAGCGAGTGAGTCAGAGATGTAACTCTCCATGGCCTCCTTCTCTGGCCTGGAGATATTGTACAGTTTACTAGACGGAAAGGGGGTGCCAGGGAGCAAATCTATGGCACAATCGTAAGGCCGGTGAGGCGGCAAGGATAGTGCGTGGTCCTTGCTGAAAACCTCCTTGACGCTGTGATATTCAGGGGGTACAGAGGTGAGATCAATGGGTTTGGGGGGTCTGGTGCTCTAGTAACTGTGGGGGGTACAACAGAGAGTAAGCAATGTGAGTGACAGAATAGACTCCAGTTAACGATAGATGAGTTGGCCCAATCTATGTGGGGGTTATGGAGCTTCAACCACGGAAAACCTGAAACGAGTGGCGACATGGGTGAGGGGATAAGGTACAGGGAGATTATCTCGTGATGGTTACCAGAGAGCTTGAGGGAAACTGGAACAGTACGGTGGGTGACTTGGGCTAGGAGTCTCCCATCTAAGGCATACACATCCTTAGGTTCTGGAAGACGCTCAAAAGGGAGTTTAGACTGCATCACAAAGTCAGAGTCAATGAAATTGTCATCCGCACCAGAATCTATCAAGACCTGAAGCGGAACAGAGTTCTGAGACCAATAAATAGTACCTTTGACTGGGATGCGGTTGGAGGAGGCTGAGTTGATAGATGTATGGCTCATCAGTGCTCCCTCTGTCGCTGATGAGCCAGGTCTTTTGGCTGAGAGGGACAACCGGCGCTGACGTTCTGATGGAGTAAGCGTCATCCTTCCCAGCTGCATGGGTTCCTCCATAAGGAAGGGAGAGACCTGGGTAGCTGGAGAAGCTCTGGAAGGCCAGAGAATGCAGGCCGACTAGGAAACTTGGACGGAGGGGGAAGGGAGGTGGAGCTATGCTTTCCTGATCTCTCCCTGCGCCTCTCGTGGAGGCGGTTATCTAGTCGTGTCTCTAGAGAAATAAACTCCTCTAAGGAGGAGGTTTCATCCCTAGCAGCAAGTTCATCCTTTAACTCAAGGTCACATGTCATGGCCATTTCCACTGATCATAATTCCATTGTTGAGGTCTACTAGAATAGATTTATACTGTGCAATTTTCCAAACTCACATTGGTTTCGCATACAGCATCTCTGTAAAGTATGTGTATTCACTCTCTCTACTAAACGGCACGTTGCAGCTTTTGCCTCCCCCCCCCCTCCCTGTGAGCCCAGTGTGCTCCGATTGGTCGGGACGTTGTGAATCGCGCTAAGCTCCGTGGAGGTGTTGTTTCCTTGTTTAGCGATACACAGCGAAACACAGCCAAACTCATCCTGAGCACACACAAAGTCACAGCCGAAGTAAAAACAATAAGTGTGGCTTGATATTGAGTAAGAAAAAGGTTGATAAACGCTGTGAGAATGGGTCTGCAGAGAGAATTTCGCCACGATCCCAACTGTCTGTTATCAGCCTGCAGCCAGGGAGGAGAGATCAGCAGAGCTGCATGCACTGAGTGTGTGAGGAAGTCCGTGGATTGGTCAATTTGGACCAATCAGCGGGGGCTTAACGTAACGGCTCCGCGGACGTAACGTAACGGCTCCACGGATTGGTCCATTTCGTTCCGGGGACAACATGACATCATGATGTACCCGGAAGAATCAAATGGACAGTGACGTATCTCCAACGAGGCGTTTTGGGGAGGTATTTTCTGTTTTAGAGTTTTACTCCCTACATGGAGTACTTTGAGGGTTTTGACTCTGCACACCCTTTACATGCATACAAACCTTCATAACACACAAGGGGACGGGTAATAACCGGAAAAGCATGACATGTCACCTTTAACTCATCATTAAGCCCCTTACAACAAATTCCCAGCAAAGCCATGTCATCCCAACAGCTCTCAGCTGCAAGAATGCGGATATCAATAGCAAAATTAGCAACAGAGCCTGAACCCTGGTGGAGTGAAAGGAGTCTTTTACCAGCCTCCTTCCACCTCACTGGATGATTAAAAACCTTACGCATCTCTGCAGTAAAAGACGACAGAGACTGACTGATAGGCGAGTTGCTGTTAGATATGGCAAGGGCCCATGCTGCTGCTTTATCACTCAGTAGGCTCATAATGAAAGCAACCCTAGTTCTATCAGTGGAATAAGTGAATGGTTGTTGCTCAAAAACAAGACTACACTGGTGTAAGAACTGACTACAAGACCCTAAATCTCCTGAATACCTGATGGGTATGGGGATAAAGGGCTCACGAGGATTGCCGGGCTGTCGTTCCGGATCAGCTTGAGGTGGAGGAGCAGGGTCTGTAACTTGAGCATCGGCAGTCAGCGGGGGCGTGGAGAGATGTGCTGCGACCTGATCCATACGGCCTCCGAGGTTGGTAACACCGGAGGTTAAATCCCGAATCGCTTCCATAAGTTTCTGCAGAGCTCTGTCATGTTGCCCTATCATTACCCCTTGAGCAGCAAGTGCTTCCCTTAGTCTCTCATTCTCTGCGGGGTCCATTTGGCCAGAGAATTCTGTGACGTTTGGATATTACTTGGACCCCAAAGCAGAGACTGACAACAATAAAGTTTCAATGTGTTTAATAAACGAAGGTAGCCAAGGCAGGTACTGACGACAGGGAGCTGGCTGGCCGTAGTAAGTCCAAAAACAAAGCTGCGGGAAAACGTTCCCGACAAAAACTCCTTAACAAACTGTGAAGTAAACAAAAACAGACTCCAGGCTGCAGAAAGGCACTCCGGACCGCGGAACAGCATGTAATTATCTGGCAGAGAAGTGAGGTGAGGGCCAGGCTCTTAAAGAGCAGGTTGATCATGTGAGTGGGGACAGGTGTGCCTCATCTGCAGTAGTGTTAATTTCGTCAGCTATTTTTTTATTTAGTTTTAGTCTTAGTCCTGTGTTAAATTTCCTTTTTAGTTTGTCATATTTAGTCACCTTCATCCTGTTTTTATTTAGTCCATTTTTAGTCGACTAAAAGTCTGAGCATTTTAGTCTTATTTTAGTCTACTTTTTGTCAATGAAAACTGTTGAGTCTTTTTTAGTCATCAGATTATATAGAACATTTCAGTCAAACTAGTCTAGCCAAAACCAATAATTTGTCATTGTAGTATATATAAATAAATAAGATTATATCTTGTCCTTATTTGATGAAAAACACAGGTTGAATGATTAAGAAGCTTTGCAGAGAGTATCTGGTCAGGTTTGTGGTGTTTTTACCAGCTGTGTTATGGCCACATTGCTTCCCTTCTGATAAAACAATGCATTCGCTTTTTTTCCCCGCCTCATTGTAGCGAAAATGGGCCCAAATATCACATCGTTTCTTTCTCCCAAGCAGTGGTGGCTTTAGACATTTTGGAACTGCTTGGAGAAAAACTGACTATCAGAGATGTAATGTTATCTTTGATAATATTTCGTTTCCTCATTTTTCGTCAACGAAAGTAAAGAGAGATTTTGGCATAGTTTTTATTTAGTAAACTACATTTTCTTCTCGTCATTTTTCGTCAACGATATTGCATGATGATTTCGTTACAGTTATTGTTTACTGCCGTCGGTGCCGGCTCGTCATCGTCTTGTTTTCGTCATGGAAAAAAAGGTCGTTGACGAACATATTTCGTCATAGTTTTAGTCAACGAAATAACACTAATCTGCAGCCAGGAGTCTACCAGCCACGCCCCCTGTCACACACCAGCCCTGCAGAGACAGAGAGACAGAGTAGTGAGGGATAAAAGGAGCAAACAACAAGTAAAACACAACAACAAAAACCCCATGCAAAAGACAACAGACTATATGAAATAATTCCAGTCTCATTATACTGCTAAACTCACCATCTATTCCGTCCTCCTCCCTAAGCCTAATTACTTTAGACTTTATTCTGTGCATTTTGCAAGAGGTGGACCAGAAGATTTTCTCAGCCTCTAAAAGCAGCTTCCCATAAAACTTACAGTGTTTACTCTTCCAAGGCCACCAGGAATAACTCCTAAGGCCAATTTTGAGCGGAAGTTAATGCAGGCAGACCTGGGCAAAATAAGTGTCAGTCCCAGAGGATGCTGACCATAATTGGAGGAAATAAAAGGTTATGCTTTATATAAGTGTGTGGTCGCATTCTCGTCACTTTACTCAGCGCTACTGCTTGTTACATGTCTCTTCTGCCTGGGGGCCCCAGAATGTCTTGCAGCGTCACTGGGTGTAAAACCAACCCAAATGTCCAATATTACGTCATATCGGACACAAATCTGGATCAGCTCTGTTGTACCCCCGTTTTTAGAGATGTGGGTACAGAGGAAAAGAGAGAGTGTTTTGTTTTCTTACACTTTGTGAGTTCCCTGACACACTGGGGACTAGGGATGGGTATCGTTAAGGTTTTAATGGTACTACTACTTTTATCGATACCGCTTATCGGCATAGGCGGCGCGTGAGGCTCAGGTTCTTCTTTTGAAGGCTAAATAACTTTTTTTACCTGACGCTGCCCGTCTCCGGCGTCTATAGAAAAGAGATCAACTCAGAGTGCGGAGTTTAAATCTCTGAAGTCATATTACAGGATAAAAGAAATACAGTTTAAACTGCCTATTTCCTTATCTGAGTCAGCTTCTCCAGCCGTATCTGGCCATGCAACACTCAGTGTCACATACTGTATGCAGACGTATTATTTTAAGCAACACATTAGGTTGACGAAACACTCAACTCAAATGTAATTAAAGTCAGATCCACTCATGTCTTAGATGGGGCAGTGATATCATAAAACTGTTGTACACTTTCAAACACTCGGTAGTTTATTTACTTTTTAACCATGTTGTTCTATATTCACCTTGCAGGTGTAACTCTGTGGCTTGTATCCTGGATTATATGTTTAAGTCATGGATGTTTAAAGCTCATATTTGTCTAATATTAGTTTACTTTTCATTAATGAAGTATGACGCTGCGCTGTCAGTACACTTGTCCCTGTTTTTGATTGATCAAATGTTGCTAACCCCGCCCCTTTCACGTGAACGCGCTCTCAGCTGGAGAGAGAATCCCTGGCTTGATTTACCGAGTTGATAACCTGCGTCGCAGGACCGCTTAGCGAGATCTTGTTTGTTAATTTGTTGTTGTTAGTTTGTTTGTTATTCAAACGTATGTTGAACTGGCTTCGTAGTACAGGGCACAGGTGGCTGCATAGCAGCGCTAATGTCAAAGACGTTATACATTATATTTGTATTTTACCAGGATGCAGTGACACAAATATTTGGGAAGGCTTAGCCTTCCCTAGCCTACAGTACCCGCCACCCCTGCTTATCGGTCCGGTCTTTTAACAGTACTCTTATCGGTTCTTTTGGAGAAAAAATAAGGTAAACTAACTAAACAAATTGTGAACAAAACTAACATTGATTTTTATTTAAATGAAATACATAATATTATTTCACATCAAAAGAAACAACGTTTTAACAAATCGTATTAAATAATCTGATGACAGAACTGTAAACAGAATAGCTGAAACTTTAACAAAATAGATAACTCAGTTACCTCTAATCATTAACCCATGTTTGTATAATGTAGTTAACTCCGTGTGTTGCTGCTAGCATACATAACACCTGACGTGGAAACGTTACTCGTGGATGGGGCTACAGAGCTACTAGAAAGGCAGTCGAACCCGGTGCATTTCTCCGTCTGAATGTGGAGCACTTTTGCTAAATGTTTAGACAAAATTGCTCGTGTTACCGCCCTTACATGCTAAACTCTTATTGCACTTTAGGCAACGAGCATCAAGACGGGTACAGTTTAACCAAACCTCGGAGCGCGTTCTCTCTGCCATCTCCTCCGTGTGTGTGTGTTGGTGTGTGTGTGTGTGTGTGTGTGTGTGTGTGTGTGTGTGTGTGTGTGTGTGTGTGTGTGTGTGTGTGTTGCTGCATGTAGCAGCTGCGTGTGTGTAAACTGCCTCGCCACCTCGCAAGCAGGCGGGGGAGAGAGATCGAAAATACTAAAATTAATCATGGACACATTTTGCAGTCTTTTTGCATATTAGAAACGAAGTTAGTGACACTAAAACTGCAATATAATGTTGTGTAGGAATAATACACATGACATATATTTTTTACATGTCTCCAGTACCGATAAAAAGACAGATAACGTCGGAGCTTAACGGTACCACGGTCTTTAATAATTCAGCCCCGGGGCCCTTTTAATACCGGGGCACGGTACCCATCCCTACCGGGGACACATATTTATGTATGAAAGACATCAAAAAGTGCATTTTGCATAATAGGACACCTTTAACCTGTTAAGCCCCAAAGACCCAGCCGGCGGTGCTTTTTTTTTCACGATACTGTGTCTCAGGGCTTCTTAATATTAAATAAACTATGAATGTGTCATACCCTCCTAACGGGAAGAAACTCAGCTAACTGATGATACGAATTTTTACCGAAACAAAACACAAGTCTCACAAGAAGGGTCTAAATGAGCCCGGAGCGAAAACATGCAAACGCACTTAGCACAAAACTCTAGGTATAAATCGATCGATATACTTATCGGATACTTAACATGCTGAGATTCCACAGATTATAGAAATATAAGGATCATCACTGAGCGATAAGAACTCGCAACAGGGGAAGCAAATACACAACGTAGCTTTAGGTAGCAAAACATGCTCACCTTTAGCTGTTATTCTGATCAAAAGTTGTGTTCAATGGCATTAAAATGAGAAAAACGCGGCTGACGGTTAATCCATAGGTTAATCCAATGTGTTTTGAATTTTTTTTTGATAATCCATAATTCAATTTTGATGTCAAAAACTGAGTTTTAATATTAGCTGCTAATGCAACCCAGTCTCATGGCATTTTGTGTTCACCAACACGATTTTTTATCTATTGATTCGTGTTCACCAACACGATTTTCCCCTTTTTTTCATGTTGCACAGCACGATTTTAAAAGCAATGTATTTCTACTGGTAATGACGCTCATGGAAGCACGGCATTCGTTTGTGTCGGCTGCCCTTAAAAGGCAATGTGAGCGTCCATTCTCATTGGATAACAGAGAATTGTACACCCGGAAGTAAGTATTCCCCTTACTGTCGATTGATTTTACAGTGATATCTGCACTACTCATCGACTAAAAAACACCAGATTATCCTTGTTAATTACACAACATTGATTGGTTTAAATTGTGTGCAATGCTTTTGTATTTTTCCCCTTCGATTCGGAGAAACAAATATTTTAGTAAAGGATGGCAGAAGACACTACACTACCCAGAATCCCCAGCTATCGTTTGGACTACACCATGTGCTCTGTTTGACAAACCCCGTTTTTTTTCACCTTTGGCTCTATGTCACGTGATCTTCAAATTTCTCCCTGCAGAAAAAAAAAACATGGCCGAACTTCGTTATATTCTCGGTGGAAAATGCCTATTTTAAAGTTAGTTTGGCCATTAAAATGCGTTTTGATGCGAGAAATATGAGTTGTTATTTCAGATTATGTGTGCAGTGGATGTACATGATCTTTAGTTTGCTAGTTATTACGAAGATTACTTCAGGAAATTGCGTCCATAGAACGTTTTCATTGTTACCAAGGTGGTTGCTAGGGACGCTGCTATCGATATTGTTTCTGTTATGTTGTGTAACTGTTTAATGGTGTTATCTTTATTGCTACCCCCTTCCCCGTCAATGTATAGTGTTGGTCCACAGCGCAAACATATTAGTTTAACAAAATCCGCATCTAAAGATGGCCTACGTTATTTTCCCCTGTGCAATTCCAGTCTCACATCTCACAGCACATCATCATTAACAAATACCGGAAACAGACCGAAAACATTTAAAAAAAATAAAATAATACTTTATTCCGAGTGTGCTTGCTTTTCTCTTTGAAAGTCATCACATAACGGCATTGTAATACACGGTTCGGGTGCATTAAATATTACATATCTGCCGTAGTTCTGTATTTATAGAGCCCTGATGAGAAGACTTCAAGACAAACATGAGGAACTGAAAACGTGACGTGGATCATAAATATATCAGCCATTAAACAACATCTTACATTTCTTTTCACACAATACGTCTCCTTGCAGTATCAAGACTAATTCGGCTGACTTTTATATTTGATCCAATTGGTAGATAGGCTGTATTTACACCATAAAGCTGCACAGCTGATATAAAGGGACACCTAGTGGTTAAAGCATGTTATTGAATTTCATTATTTTTATTATTAGATATTAATAGGATCCCGAAAAAGTATATTCATTACTTGTTATTCTCTACTAATAGTTAATTAAAGACTGTATATAATGACTATTTTGCACATCCCTTTCAAGATTTTCTAAGGTTTATTGACATATCATATAGGCCTACACAACTATGGTGTAGTTATGCATTGAATGAAAAACTTGGGTCGCAGGTTCCTCAATAGTGCATTACTGTCACAAACGAGCTGAGGACCAAAATGCAGAACACGGGAAACCAGAGATAGTCGGTAACCAGCTTTATTGACGGCAATAGGCTGGTAGAAGACAACACGGCAGATAGTAGGCAAAGGGCTGGTCGGGGACAGGCGAGGGTTCCAGGAGACAGCAGGACGGGAGTCGCAGGTACAGAACGGGTCAGGGAGCAGGCGAGGCAGGCTGGTCAGGAACAGGCAGGGTCGAAACCGGGAGAGCAATCTGAAGGGTAATGCGGGAAAGACTGGCATGCTGCAAAGTACGATCTGGCACTGAGGTGAAAGTGAAGTGGGCCTAAATACTAATGGAGCTGATGGGTGTAACAGAGTGAGAGAGAGACAGGGTGTGACTACCAGGTGACTAAGGAATGTTAATGCAGAAAATAGGTGAGTGAGAAAGCAGATTGTGACAGAACCCCCCCCTTAATGGACGGCTCCAGACGTCTAAGAAATTTCTATCAAGAAGAAAAGAGAGAGAAAAAAAAAAGAGAAGAATCAAGAAAAAACCCTACAGACACCGGGTGGAATGTGGAGGTATGGGAAAGGTCAGTACTCATCTGAGAATGCTCTCTCGGCCTCTCCCTCCTGGAAATCCTCGTCCTCCTCGCCTGATGACGCTTCCCCCTCCTCCTCGATGAAGCCTCTGATCCGTCGCGGACGAGTGCCCCCTTGCTTAACGCCTGGTTGAGCGTGGGTCCTGGAAGGCTGCTCCGGGTAACGCAGGTGGAAGTCTCGGATGAGTTGAGGGTTGAGGATATGCCGAGCAGGAATCCACTGCCTTTCCTCAGGACCATAGCCCTCCCAGTCCACCAAATATTGAACCCCTCTTCCTCTGCGACGGGAACGGAGTAGACGACGAAGGGTGTAGGTAGGGCCCCCATCGATCATCCTAGGGGGTGGTGGTGGAGGGGCGGCGGAAATCATAGTACTCTCCCGGACAGGTTTAATCCTAGAAACGTGGAAGGTGGGATGGATCTTCATGTTCCGGGGCAAACTCAGTCGAACTGCTGCAGGATTAATGACCTTGACAATCTTGAAGGGTCCAATAAACCTGGGCGCTAACTTCTTAGACTCCATCCGAAGGGGAATGTTCTGAGTGGAAAGCCACACCCTCTGGCCTACCTGGTACACAGGTGCCTTGGTGCGTCGGCGGTTCGCTGATGTGGCGTACCGGTTAGCAGACTGAAGCAGAGTTGTTCGAGCCTGCCTCCAAGTCCTCCGACAACGTCTGATGAAAGCCTGGACAGACGGACAGGTAACCTCCTTCTCCAATGCAGAGAACAATGGGGGTTGAAAACCGTATGCACACTGAAAAGGGGAAAGACCAGTAGCGGAACTGATGAGGGTGTTGTGGGCATACTCCACCCACAGGAGTTGTTTTGACCAGGTCGTGGGATGATCGGAAGCCATGCAGCGGAGAGTGGTCTCCATCTCCTGATTCTTCCGTTCGGTCTGGCCATTGGCCTGTGGGTGGAAACCGGAGGTGAGACTAACCGTCGCCCCGATCAGTTCACAAAACTCCCTCCAAAACACAGAGGTGAATTGGGGCCCCCGGTCGGAAACTACATCAGTCGCCAGTCCGTGAATGCGAAACACGTGGAGAAGAATCAGTTCTGCCGTCTCCTTAGCTGACGGGATCTTAGGCAGGGGTACGAAATGAGCCATCTTACTAAACCGATCTACCACCGTCAGGATGGCAGTATGTCCGTGGGACGGTGGTAGACCAGTCACAAAGTCCAATGAAATATGTGACCAAGGGCGACGTGGGACCGGTAATGGATGAAGGAGGCCAGCTGGCGCTTGGTGAGATGGTTTGTGCCGATTGCACACAGGACAGGCGTTCACAAACTCCCGGGTGTCAGCCTCCAGCGTGGCCCACCAGAACCGTTGTAGGACCATCCCCTTGGTACGTTGAATTCCAGGGTGGCAGGAAAGTCTGGAGCTATGAGCCCACTGAAGCACCTCAGCCCTCAAAACCTGAGGCACAAACAAGCGGTTAAGAGGACAAGAACTAGGACCGGGTTGGTCCACCAAAGCGGTCTTAACCCTCTCCTCAATCTCCCAAGCGAGGACGCCGATCACTCGAGGAGCAGGAAGAATGGTGTCCGGAATACCCCAGGTGTCTCCCTCCCTCCCGAACTGCCGGGACAAAGCGTCGGCCTTCACGTTGCGGAAGCCCGGGCGGTAGGAGAGAAAAAAATTAAACCGGGTGAAAAATAACGACCACCTGGCTTGCCGAGAATTCAGTCTCTGTGCCGACCTGATGTATTCCAGGTTCTTATGGTCGGTCCATACCTGAAATGGTTGTTCTGTCCCCTCAAGCCAGTGTCGCCACTCCTCCAACGCCAACTTGACTGCTAGAAGCTCTCGATTCCCCACGTCATAGTTTCTCTCCGCCGGACTCAATCTCCTCGAAAAGAAAGCACAGGGGTGGAGCTTCTGGTTCTCACCAGAACGTTGCGACAGGATGGCCCCCACCCCTACGTCAGAAGCATCCACCTCCACCACCAACTGACCAGCGGGGTCTGGTACTTGCAGGATAGGAGCTGACGTAAACCGGCCCTTGAGGTCCTGAAAAGCCTCCTCGGCTGCAGGGGACCATCGGAACGTCACCTTGGATGAGGTCAGGGCGGTGAGCGGGGCGGCCACGGTGCTGTAGCCACGGATGAACCGTCTGTAAAAGTTGGCGAATCCCAGGAAACGCTGCAGCTCCTTCCGGGAATCAGGGACCCGCCACGAGTTAACTGCTGAAACCTTAGAAGGATCCATCTCCACACTTCCTTGACCCACGATGTAGCCAAGAAAGGCGACCGAAGAAGTGTGAAACTCGCACTTCTCCGTCTTGACGAACAGCGAGTTCTCCAGAAGTCTCTGGAGGACTGTCTGGACATGATGGACGTGTTCCTTGAGGTTCTTAGAAAAAATCAAAATGTCGTCCAGATAAACAAAAACATAACGATCCAACATGTCCCGGAGTACGTCGTTCACCAACGCTTGGAAAACTGCAGGGGCGTTGGTAAGTCCAAATGGTATCACCAGGTACTCGCAATGTCCCGAAGAGGTGTTGAAGGCGGTCTTCCATTCGTCCCCCTCCCGGATTCGTACCAGGTGATAAGCGTTTCGTAGATCCAGCTTAGTGAAGATTGTAGCCCCCTGTAATAACTCGAATGCTGACGAGATGAGTGGCAAGGGGTAACGATTCTTCACCGTGACGTCGTTCAGACCCCGATAGTCAATGCAGGGTCTCAGGGTCTTGTCCTTCTTCGCCACAAAAAAAAACCCTGCTCCTGCGGGTGATGTGGAAGGACGAATAATTCCCGCAGCCAGAGAGTCATTGACGTAAGTCTCCATGGACTTCCTCTCCGGTGCCGAAAGCGAGTACAACCGGGCCTTGGGTGGGACTGCGCCTGGATGTAGCTCAATGGTGCAGTCATAGGGCCGATGAGGTGGGAGAGATGTCGCCTTAGCCTTGCTAAAAACCTCCTTAAAGTCCAAATATTCAGCCGGAACCCCTGTGACATCCGGAACCAGGTTCATATCCACAGATAGTTGAGGTGCGGCGGCCTGCTTGAGGCAAACCTGATGACAGGAGGAACTCCAACCTAGGATGGACCCAGTTGCCCAGTCAATGTTCGGGTTGTGGCGGCGGAGCCACGGATAACCCAAAATCAGAGGGATTTGGGGGGACCGTAGCACATGAAACTGGATTGTCTCATGGTGGTTCCCCGACATGAGCATATGGACCGGTGTCGTCTGGTGTGTCACTGTTCCCAGCAGGTGACCATCCAAAGCATTAGCCGGTACCGGCTGGAGCAGCCGAACCAGTTGGATGCCCAGCTGTAGTGCGAGCTCCTCGTCAATGATGCTAACATCTGATCCGGAGTCGATAAAAACAGCCAGAGCCTGAGATTTGCCTGTCAGGAGGAGTCGAGCATGGCACAAGGGTCTTAGATTGGGAATCAGCTCAGAGGTTTGGCCCACCAGTATACTCCCCATTACTGATGAGCTCTGTCCTTCTACCGGACAACGGGAAACCATATGTCCAGCCTGACCACAGTAAAGGCAAAGATTACCTCTCCGACGTAATTCCCTCTCCTCAGAGGTAAGACTGGTACGACCCACTTGCATGGGCTCGACCTCGTACCGTGAGTCAGAGTAGGAATGGGAATTCTCCGCCGAAACCGGAAGTCGAAATCTCCCGGAAACCGGAAGTTGTTGTCGCGAGCAGCGGGCCCGCCGCTCGCGTCTGTTGCTCTCCTCTCCGGGTCTGGATTCGTCTGTCAATCCGAGAGGTGAGCTCAATCAACCCATCCAAGGAAGCAGGGAGATCATAGGAAACCAGCTCATCTCTCATATAATCCGCTAATCCTCTCAGATATGCGTCACACTGCGCCGGCTCATTCCAGCTACTTGCGGCGGCTGCTGGTGCGGAAGTCAATAGCGTAATCCACCACCGTGCCGGAACCCTGGCTCAAACTTAGCAGGCCTCCAGCAGCGTCGGGACCCCAGACGAACGGAACCGAACACCTTCCGCATCTCCGCGGAAAATGCAGCAAAAGAGGCGCAGGCTGAAGTCTGCTGCTCCCACTCTGCAGTTCCCCATAAACGGGCTCTCCCCGTCAGATGATTAACGGTGAAAGCTACACGAGCCGCCTCGGAGGCGAAGGTGTGTGGCTGCAGTGAAAACAATATGGAACAGTTTGTGAGAAAAGGACTGCATCCCTCCGGCTCACCAGCGTAGCGTTCCGGCGTTCCCACACGAGGCTCCGGAGCGTATCCCGTCGACCCAGGGGCTGGAGCGAGCATCGGAACTGCGGGCGGAGAGACGGTAGCAGCCATGGTAGCGGCTAGCTGTTGTACGGTGGCGGCCATCTGTTGCATCTGGGAGGTAAGGTAAGCCAGCGTTTGTCCCTGGGTTGAGGTTGCCTGGTGGGTCTCGGTAGCTAAGGTAGCTATCGTGACCTCCTGTCTTTGGATGGCATCCTTAACCCTCTCCATGCGGTCTCTAGGAGACCCGGTGTTTGCTTGGTCCATTTCTGGTCAGATCGTTCTGTCACAAACGAGCTGAGGACCAAAATGCAGAACACGGGAAACCAGAGATAGTCGGTAACCAGCTTTATTGACGGCAATAGGCTGGTAGAAGACAACACAGCAGATAGTAGGCAAAAGGCTGGTCGGGGACAGGCGAGGGTTCCAGGAGACAGCAGGACGGGAGTCGCAGGTACAGAACGGGTCAGGGAGCAGGCGAGGCAGGCTGGTCAGGAACAGGCAGGGTCGAAACCGGGAGAGCAATCTGAAGGGTAATGCGGGAAAGACTGGCATGCTGCAAAGTAGGATCTGGCACTGAGGTGAAAGTGAAGTGGGCCTAAATACTAATGGAGCTGATGGGTGTAACAGAGTGAGAGAGAGACAGGGTGTGACTACCAGGTGACTAAGGAATGTTAATGCAGAAAATAGGTGAGTGAGAAAGCAGATTGTGACAATTACAAGACATCTATCAATATTTGTGCATACCTCCAGCAATGTTAACTATGTTGAAGCACTTATTTTAACTGATATTATACAAAATGTATTATACTCTTATAAGATGTATGTAGATATTTCATCTCCGGCCTTGTCAGTTATTGAACAATCAATAAATAAAGAACACAGAATTGTAAAATATAAAACACAGAATTTGTGTGATTATACTAAATGATTTACAAATAAACACCACTGCATATTTACAACTGTTACACATGCTGATGAAATGCAAATGTTCCAACTTGGGATCAATAAAGTATATCTTATCTTAAGCTGATCGATGGCTACTGCCATATTTGCAAAATGTGCCTCTGAACCTTGACAAGTGCATGTTTCAGGCTTATCAATTAATGTAATGTAATGTAATGTTATCAATTAACAACAGGGGTCACAAACATCAGACCAGCTGTTAAATAAAGCTCTTCTGACCTTAGCTCGCATGTGTGTATATATATATTAATGCTACCCATTATGGGCACAAGCAATTTTCACCCATTTATTAATTATATGTTTTAAATTTGAGTGTTTCCTATCCCCTAAACCTCCAGGGATGTACACAGTTTAATACTGGCAACTTCTTATTATGGGAAATATGAAAACGTCTTTTAAAACTACAACTCCCAGTAGAGACGTGCCATAGATAGAGAACATGTTGCGTAACAGAATAGCCAGCATGTGTAGTTCTGGGGACGGGGTGGGGGAGGGGGGGACGCGGTGGACCCGTTCAAATCCAGTTTTGGACAGTCTGCCGTGGTTCCATCCCATTTCAAGTGCTGTTCGAGGCTCGGCGTAACCCTCGGAGCACACTCTCCAATCACAGAGCTTGAGGACTATCACGGTGTTTGTCAAACAGAGCACATGGTGTAGTCCAAACGATAGCTGGAGATTCTAGGTAGTGTTGTGTCTTCTGCCATCCTTTACTCCGAAAAAATATTAAACTTTAACTTGTTTTGCATCAATCTTGATACAGGGTACTTATTATATGTTATAGTTTGGATTCCTAAAGCTTTTAGTCTACCTTACCATCATTCAAGGGTGGTTTTCACTATAAGTAATGTTTTTTTTTTTTGGACGGACACTATAATTTACATTTTTTTACTATGTTCAATTCTGACTCTTCTACATCCAACTCACAGGTTTATCATTGCTTTGAGAAAAAAGATTATTAATTTTCCCCTTTTAGAAGTGAAGTTATGGTCATTTGTTCTGGGAATGTCATTTTTGTATCCAAACTTCCTGTTTCCTGTATATCAAACCATGTTCCATCCATTCTCCCTCTTCCTCTCTGGGTAGAACAGAGAGACAGAGGAGGAAGAGGACAGGATTGTGGGGGGGCCCTCTTCCCCAATCAACTGTGCAATCAGACGCCTACTCAGATTCTGACAGTGACAAATATGGCTTTTAATGTCCCGCTGCTTCATGTTAATTGCATTTCTCTACAATTTAGATGAGCATCACACAGAGCAACCGTTGGCGTAACAATTAACACCAAACAGAACTTGTAGTGTGCATCTCACACAACTCACTTCACTGGGGGTCTGCGGAGGGCGATCAGCCTTATCGAAGTGCAATTGTAAGTGACGCCATTGGCCCAAATGTTTTGAAAAAAAATGACACTTTGACCCACTGACCTACATAACCACAGATCATTTACTTATTGACATAATGGCAATGAGGATATTAGCTTCCTCATGTGGTCAAAGTGTGATGTGAACACCTTCATGTTGTTGTCAATCAATCAGTTTATATAGTTATACATTTACAAGGTCTATTTTCACCAAATGTATTAAGAAGTGAGCACCTTGCATTTAATTGATAGCCTTACTGTTTTCTCTCATTATTCATTGTGAAATTTAGTGTGAAAGTGAAAATGTCATGTTATGCATCACAATGGCTTCATACTTGTTGATGAGCATATATGTTACGATTATTGTGTTATGTCACGTTTTGTATGTCTTGTTTTGGGTGTTTTGCTGTTTTCCCTGTCATGTTTTCCTCTTGGTATATTGTCTGGTCCTTTTCCCTGGCCCTTTCTCATTTCTCTAATTCCCCTCCTCGACTCCTATCCTCAAGACTTAGTCCCGCCCACAGGAGATGCGAGCCGAGGAGGGGAACCGAGGAGAGAGGAGGGCAAGCAGCAGGCGGTTAGAGAAATGAGAACTCCTCTCCTCTGAGCGGTCATTTTAAAGAGACGTCCATTAATGATGACAGGAGGCACAGCAGCCCTCTGTCTGATGGACAGATGTGTTCATGACCACTTATATATTTACTTTGATTCATTCACAGTGCGGTATAATGAGACAATAACAGGCTACAGATGCACACATATATATATATATATATATATATATGTGTGTGCATCTGTAGCCTGTTATTGTCTCATTATATATAATTGTATATATATATACAATTTCAGAATCAAACAGAGCACTCTCATAATAACATAACACTATCAGAGACTGGATATATCCCCCCCCCCCCCCCCTCTCTCTGGTCGCTACAATGAGGAAAATAAATTAAGGGCCAAAAGTTTTATTTACAAGTATTAAAAGTAAGCAGAGGACACCAAACCAACTGAGACCTGTCTGTCCGCTGCATCTACACGCACCTACAGCTAACAGCCTAACAGCCGTTGTGTATTTTATTATGTGAAGCATGTTATGGAAATCTTAGACCCAGTCAATACTGTGGAGATACACAAGTCAGAGTGATCAAACAATAAATGGTGAAACAAGCAGAGTTGTCTTTCTGGTTATTTATTTTGAAGCTTCAAAGACACAGGTCTCACAGAGTATAGGATAGTCTGCAGGAGTGTGCGCCATAGTAACAGAATAGAAAAGCTTATATACAGGAAAGGGCGGGAAGCTCAGAAATCTGCTTGCACACGGTCTCATATTGTTATTAGACACCTGTCCTTGAGCTGTAGATAGAATAACGGTTCTCAGAATATGGAAGTTCTTGTGAGACTTTGTGTGAAGAGGAGTAGTCTCAACATAGTCTGCCAAATCAGCTCTGTGGCCTTGAAGCGCTTGGGAATAAAAACCCTCATTAGAGTATGCAGAAAGAACAGCACATCTCAGGAAATGGTATAGGTGTTTTAGACAATGTTATGAGAAGCATTTGGTTTAAGCATATAAGGTAAGTTAAACATTTCCACTACAAGCACTAAATGGTTTTAGAAAAATATGGTCTCTTTGTTTGTAGATATCTACTAAACTATAGCAAATAAAGATAGTAGGCCTGTTATACTGATTGATATACAGTGGAGCAAAAAAGTATTTAGTCAGCCACCAATTGTGCAAGTTCTCCCACTTAAAAAGATGAGAGAGGCCTGTAATTGTCATCCTAAGTATACCTCAACTATGAGAGACAGAATGAGAAAGAAAAATCCAGAAAATGACATTTTCTGATTTTTAAAGAATTTATTTGCAAATTATGGTGGAAAATAAGTATTTGGTCAATAACAAAAGTTCATCTCAATACTTTGTTATATACCCTTTGTTGGCAATGACAGAGGTCAAACGTTTTCTGTAAGTCTTCAAGGTTTTCACACACTGTTGCTGGTATGTTGGCCCATTCCTCCATGCAGATCTCCTCTAGAGCAGTGATGTTTTGGGGCTGTCGCTGGGCAACACAGACTTTCAACTCCCTCCAAAGATTTTCTATGGGGTTGAGATCTGGAGACTGGCTAGGCCACTCCAGGACCTTGAAATGCTTCTTACGAAGCCACTCCTTCGTTGCACGGGCGGTGTGTTATTGTCATGCTGAAAGACCCAGCCATGTTTCATCTTCAATGCCCTTGCTGATGGAAGGAGGTTGTCACTCAAAATCTCACGATATATGGCCCCATTCATTCTTTCCTTTACACGGATCAGTCGTCCTGGTCCCTTTGCAGAAAAACAGCCCCAAAGCATGATGTTTCCACCCCCATGTTTCACAGTAGGTATGGTGTTCTTTGGATGCAACTCAGCATTCTTTCCCCTCCAAACACGTCTAGTTGAGTTTTTACCAAAAAGTTCTATTTTGGTTTCATCTGACATTCTCCCAATCCTCTTCTGGATCATCTAAATGCTCTCTAGCAAACTTCAGACGGGCCTGGACATGTACTGGCTTAAGCAGGGGGACACATCTGGCACTGCAGGATTTGAGTCCCTGGCAGCGTAGTGTGTTACTGATGGTAGCCTTTGTTACTTTGGTCCCAGCTCTCTGCAGGTCATTGACTAGGTCCCCCCATGTGGTTCTGGGATTTTTGCTCACCGTTCTTGTGATCATTTTGACCCCACGGGGTGAGATCTTGCGTGGAGCCCCAGATCGAGGGAGATTATCAGTGGTCTTATATGTCTTCCATTTTCTAATAATTGTTTCTGGTGTCCTTTGACAGCTCTTTGGTCTTGGCCATAGTGGAGTTTGGAGTGTGACTGTTTGAGGTTGTGGACAGGTGTCTTTTATACTGATAACGAGTTTAAACAGGTGCCATTAATACAGTTAACAAGTGGAGGACAGAGGAGGCTCTTAAAGAAGAAGTTACAGGTCTGTGAGAGCCAGAAATCTTGTTTGTTTGTAGGTGACCAAATACTTATTTTCCAGAGGAATTTACCAATTCATTCATTAAAAATCCTACAATGTGATTTCCTGGATTCTTTCCCCCCATTCTGTCTCTCATAGTTGAAGTGTACCTAGGTTGAAAATTACAGGCCTCTCATCTTTTTAAGTGGGAGAACTTGCACAATTGGTGGCTGACTAAATACTTTTTTGCCCCACTGTATATTATACACACTGCTCTGCTTTCTGCACGGACCTCACAGCTGTTCTCTCTGGAAACATCGCGTCGCGATGAAAGCAGTTAATAAAATAATATCCAGGGGATGCATGCAGAGCTGTCATTGGCTGAGATAAGTCCGGCCGTGCGTCACGACTCTTTGAAACATCTCTGTTGCCGGAAATGCATCCATGAAGGAGCCGTGGAGGACCGTGGAGGACCCATCAGTGTATCCTCGGTTAGAGCTCCTCCAGAGAGCCTCCTCGACGCTCGATCCTCGGTCCTCGAAGTGCATTTAGAGAAATGAGATGTCCTTCAACATGGCGCGCTGAAATTCATTTCCGGGTCACTACCGGAGGACCGAGGAGTCGAGGAGGGGGATTTGATGAAATGAGAAAGGGCCCCTGTGTTTTTCCTCCTGTCGTTAGTTTCCCTGATGTGTCTAGTTGTCTGATTGTGTTCACCTGTGGCCCTTGTGTTTCTCCTCCCCTGCCCGGCTGTTTCTCATCTTGTGATTACCCCTCCCTGTATTTCAACCCAGTCTCATGGCATTTCGTGTTCACCAACACGATTTTTAATCTATTGATTCGTGTTCACCAACACGATTTTCCCCTTTTTTTCGTGTTGCACAGCACGATTTTAAAAGCAATGTATTTCTACTGGTAATGACGCTCATGGAAGCACGGCATTCGTTTGTGTCGGCTGCCCTTAAAGGCAATGTGAGCGTCCATTCTCATTGGATTACGGAGAATTGTACACCCGGAAGTAAGTATTCCCCTTGCTGTCGATTGATTTTACAGTGATATCTGCACTACTCATCGACTAAAAAACACCAGATTATCCTTGTTAATTACACAACATTGATTGGTTTAAATTGTGTGCAATGATTTTGTATTTTTCCCCTTCGATTCGGAGAAACAAATAACATGCACTTGTCAAGGTTTGGAGGCAAATTTTGCAAATATATCAGTAGCCATCGATCAGCTTAAGATAAGATATTCTTTATTGATCCCAAGTTGGAACATTTGCGTTACATCAGCATGTGTAACAGTTGTAAATATGCAGTGGTGTTTATTTGTAAATCATTTAGTATAATCACACAAATTCTGTGTTTTATATTTAACAATTCTGTGTTCTTTATTTATTGATTGTTCAATACCTGACAAGGCCGGAGATGAAATATCTACATACATCTTATAAGAGTATAATACATTATGTATAATATCAGTTAAAATAAGTGCTTCAACATAGTTAACATTGCTGGAGGTATGCACAAATATTGATAGATGTCTTGTAATGCACTATTGAGGAACCTGCGATCCAAGTTTTTCATGCAATGCATAACTACACCATAGTTGTGTAGGCCTATATGATATGTCAATAAACCTTAGAAAATCTTGAAAAGGATGTGCAAAATAGTCATTATATGCAGTCTTTAATTAACTATTAGTAGAGAATAACGAGTAATGAATATACTTTATAGGGATCCTATTAATATCTAATAATAAAAATGAAATTCAATAACATGCTTTAACCACTAGGTGTCCCTTTATATCAGCTGTGCACCGTTATGGTGTAAATACAGCCTATCTACCAATTGGATCAAATATAAAAGTCAGCCGAATTAGTGTTGATACTGCAAGGAGACGTATTGTGTGAAAAGAAATGTAAGATGTTGTTTAATGGCTGATATATTTATGATCCACGTCACGTTTTCAGTTCCTCATGTTTCTCTAGAAGTCTTCACATCAGGGCTCTATAAATACAGAACTACGGCAGATATGTAATATTTAATGCAGCCGAACCGTGTATTACAATGCCGTTATGTGATGACTTTCAAAGAGAAAAGCAAGCACACTCGGAATAAAGTATTATTTTATTTTTTTTAAATGTTTTCGGTCTGTGTCCGGTATTTGTTAATGACGATGTGCTGTGAGATGTGAGACTGGAATTGCACAGGGGAAAATAACGTAGGCTATCTTTAGATGCGGATTTTGTTAAACTAATATGTTTGCGCTGTGGACCAACACTATACATTGATGGGGAAGGGGGTAGCAATAAAGATAACGCCATTATAATTATATTATATAACAGTTACACAACATAACAGAAATAATATCGATAGCAGCGTCCCTAGCAACCACCTTGGTAACGATGAAAACGTTCTATGGACGCAATTTCCTGAAGTAATCTTCGTAATAACTAGCAAACTAAAGATCATGTACATCCACTGCACACATAATCTGAAATAACAACTCATATTTCTCGCATCAAATGACATCAAAACGCATTTTAATGGCCAAACTAACCTTAAAATAGGCATTTTCCACCGAGAATATAACGAAGTTTGGCCATGTTTTTTTTTTTCTGCAGGGAAAAATTTGAAGATCACGTGACATAGACGCCAGCCATTGGAATAAATGGTGAAAAAAAACAGGGTTTGTCAAACAGAGCACATGGTGTAGTCCAAACGATAGCTGGGGATTATCGCATTCTGCCATGCTTTACTCCGAAAAAATATTTGTTTCTGCGAATCGAAGGGGAAAAATACAAAAGCATTGCACACAATTTAAACCAATCAATGTTGTGTAATTAACCAGGATAATCTGGTGTTTTTTAGTCGATGAGTAGTGGAGAGGTTTGTTCTTCTGTGCTAGTCATGGATTGGCCATAACAAACACCATGTTCGAACATAGGGATGCTCAAGTGTACGTGGTACCAGAGCACCCTAGGCAGAAGGTCCATGATCGATTTCGTTATCGTATCATCGGACCTGAGGCCGTATGTTTTGGACACTCGGGTAAAGAGAGGGGCGGAGTTGTCAACTGATCACCATCTGGTGGTGAGTTGGGTCGAGTGGCAGGGGAAGCCTCTGGATAGACCTGGTAAGCCCAAACGTGTAGTTCGGGTGAACTGGGAACGTCTGGAGGAGGCCCAGGTTCAGGAGGCCTTCAACTCACACCTCCGGCAGAGCTTTTCGGGCATTCCTGTGGAGGTTGGGGACATTGAACCAGAGTGGTCGGTGTTCAAAGCCTCTATTGCCGAAGCCGCGGCGGGGAGCTGTGGTCTCAAGGTCCTAGGTGCCTCAAGGGGCGGTAACCCTCGAACCTCCTGGTGGACACCGGTGGTCAGGGAAGCCGTCCGACTGAAGAAGGAGGCCTTCAGGGATTTGTTATCCCGGGGGACTCCCGAGGCAGTTGCAAGGTACCGACAGGCCCGAAGGGCAGCAGCCTCAGCCGTGGCCGAGGCAAAGCAGCGGGTGTGGGAGAAGTTCGGAGAGGACATGGAAAAGGACTTTCGGGCGGCACCAAAGTTGTTCTGGAAAACTGTCCGACACCTCAGGAGGGGGAAGCAGGGAACCATCCAAGCTGTGTACAGTAAGGATGGGACGTTGTTGACCTCAACTGATGGAGTGTTAGGGCGTTGGAAGGAGCACTTTGAGGAACTCCTGAACCCGACAACTCCGTCCTCTATGTTAGAGGCAGAGCTGGAGTATGACGGGGGATCGACACCAATCTCCCGGGGGGAGGTCACTGAGGTTGTTAAACAACTCCACAGTGGCAAAGCCCCGGGGGTGGATGAGATCTGCCCAGAAATGCTGAAGGCTCTGGGTCAGGGGTCGGCAACCCCTGGCACGCGTGCCAGCATTGGCACGCAGCACCGTAACCAGTGGCACGCTAGGAATAAGTGGAATAAGTGTGCAAAAATATTTAAATTGTATTTTGGGATCCTGAACGAGGCCGCCGCCAGAACGCGTCTCCCTGTTACCCGCAGAAGGAAGCCATGCACACAACGCAGCCCCGCTCTCTTTAACTCCAGGTGACTTTCTGCCGCTTTCCTCCGTGGTGCTGATCGTTTCACCACGGAGAGGAAAGCACTTCACTAATTGCAGTAGCCTACCCATAAGGAGCTGTACAAATGCCGCAGTTTCTGCGTGGCTGTGTATTTAGTTGAAAGCCCAGTGGCGACCTGCTCATCTGTCATTGAAATAATATGCTACAAAGGGGCGGACTGGCCATCTGTGTGTTGAACTTTCCTGTCGGCTCCCAGACCGGAGTCGAGGAGTACAGACCTCTGTTTTTCTGCTTCCTCGTTTCACTTCCAGAAACATACACACGTTCTCTCACTGTCGCTCTACCATCCACAAACACGTATGCACAAGCCACACCTCTCTCTCTCTCTCTCTTAAAGGGACAGCGATCTCATCTCACTCTGCGTGACCTTAATATCATTACATGTGTGTTCTGGAGAATCACAGAACGGACAATCGTCCTTATTATTATGCTGTTTAAACCAATTATTTAAATGTGTTTGTTAAATTCGACATCATGTAAGTTGCGCTGACAGGTCCACACACTGCTTCCCCGCAGCGAGGCTCCCCCGCCCCTCCTGCTGATAGTTGACAAGCGTCAAGCTCCTGACCCCCCCCCCCCCCCCCCCCACTTGATAATTCTCGATCGTTGGCACGCTGATAACAATTTTTTTTGAAAATGGCACTTCATATGAAAAAGGTTGCCGACCCCTGCTCTGGGTGTTGAGGGACTGTCTTGGTTGACACGTCTCATCAACATTGCGTGGAAGTCGGAAACGGTACCGAAGGAGTGGCAGACCGGGGTGGTGGTTCCCCTTTTTAAAAAGGGGGACCAGAGGGTGTGTGCCAATTACAGAGGCATCACACTACTCAGCCTCCCCGGGAAAGTTTACTCTAAGGTACTCGAAAGGAGGGTCAGGCCGATTGTCGAACCTCAGATTGAGGAGGAACAATGCGGATTCCGTCCTGGTCGTGGAACGACGGATCAGCTTTTTACTCTCGCAAGGATCCTGGAGGGGGCTTGGGAGTACGCTTATCCGGTCTACATGTGTTTTGTGGACTTGGAGAAGGCGTATGACCGGGTTCCCAGGGAGTTACTGTGGGAGGTGCTGCGGGAGTATGGGGTGAGGGGGTCTCTACTCAGGGCCATCCAATCTCTGTACTCCCAAAGCGAGAGCTGTGTCCGGCTCCTCGGCAGTAAGTCGGACCCATTTCCGGTGAGGGTTGGCCTCCGCCAGGGCTGCGCTTTGTCACCAATCCTGTTTGTAATATACATGGATCGGATTTCGAGGCGTAGTCATGGGGGGGGGGGGGTCTGCAGTTCGGTGGGCTAAGGATTGCACCACTGCTTTTTGCAGATGATGTGGTTCTGATGGCTTCATCGGTCTGCGACCTTCAGCACTCACTGGATCGGTTCGCAACCGAGTGTGAAGCGGCTGGGATGAGGATCAGCACCTCCAAATCTGAGGCCATGGTTCTCAGCAGGAAACCGATGGATTGTCCACTCCAAGTAGGGAATGAGTCCTTACCCCAAGTGAAGGAGTTCAAGTATCTCGGGGTTTTGTTCTCGAGTGAGGGAACAATGGAGCGTGAGATGGGCCGGAGAATCGGAGCAGCGGGAGCGGTACTGCAGTCGCTTTACCGCACCGTTGTGACGAAAAGGGAGCTGAGCCAGAAGGCAAAGCTCTCTGTCTACCGGGCCATTTTCGTTCCTACCCTCACCTATGGTCATGAAGGATGGGTCATGACCGAAAGAACGAGATCGCGGATACAAGCGGCCGAGATGGGTTTTCTCCGCAGGGTGGCTGGTGTCTCCCTTAGGGATAAGGTGAGAAGTTCGGTCATTCGGGAGGGACTCGGAGTTGAGCCGCTCCTCCTTCGCGTCGAAAGGAGCCAGTTGAGGTGGTTCGGGCACCTAGTTAGGATGCCACCTGGGCGCCTCCCTAGGGAGGTGTTCCAGGCACGTCCAGCTGGGAAGAGACCAAGGGGTAGACCTAGGACCAGGTGGAGGGATTATATCTCTTCGCTGGCCTGGGAGCGCCTTGGGATCCCCCAGTCAGAGCTGGTTGATGTCGCCAGGGAAAAGGAAGTTTGGGGCTCTTTGCTGGAACTGCTACCCCCGCGACCCGACCACGGATAAGCGGAAGAAGATGGATGGATGGATGGATGGATGGAGTAGTGGAGATATCACTGTAAAATCAATCGACAGTAAGGGGAATACTTACTTCCGGGTGTACAATTCTCCGTTATCTAATGAGAATGGACGCTCACATTGCCTTTAAGGGCAGCCGACACAAACAAATGCCGTGCTTCCATGAGCGTCATTACCAGTAGAAATACATTGCTTTTAAAATCGTGCTGTGCAACACGAAAAAAAGGGGAAATTGTGTTGGTGAACACGAATCAATAGATTAAAAATCGTGTTGGTGAACTCGAAATGCCATGAGACTGGATTGTGTATTTAGTCTTGTCTCTTCTTGTGTTCAGTGTTGGTTCGTCTTTTGTTGGTGACTGTGTTCCCCGGGGAGTGTTCCGTTTGTCTATATTATCCTTGAAATAAAGGCATTTTCAGCGTTATCTGCATTTGGGTCCTGCTTGCTTCACTCACCGTAACAATATATGTGTGAAATTGTACATTTAAAATGTGCTATAGTTATATCAGATAGCTATAGCTATCAGATGTGAGAATTCTTTCTTCTCCCTAATGACATGTATTTACATGTCTCTGCTATCTTTATAAAGGCACAGACGTTTGTATTATATGTATCTATTCCATATGTGTCTATTTGTATAATAAGTTCTACATAATTAATGATATTTATTCATTAATGTAAAGCTTATTTCAAATAAATGTGTCTTTTCTTCAGTGAGATATCTTTATGGATTTCCTTATGACTGTTAGGAGTCAGATTTTAAAAGTGGTTTAATAGTTCTGAGTCTGACTCAAGCAACTTAAATGTTAGCTTTTGGGCAAAGTCATCTGAACA
Organism: Harpagifer antarcticus; assembly: GCA_902827135.1. Classification (NCBI taxonomy): domain Eukaryota; kingdom Metazoa; phylum Chordata; class Actinopteri; order Perciformes; family Harpagiferidae; genus Harpagifer; species Harpagifer antarcticus. The sequence continues at coordinate 698,579 of CADEHL010000050.1, forward strand.
TTGTGTACTGTGTCCTTTCATGCAAGTAATGTGGCACTCTATCCATGTCCCCCATATTTAGATGAATCCCCATTATTGCATTTAATAATTCATATTTCACGACTCACTGTTACTGTAGCACTGACCCCTTTATTGTATTCCTAAAGTTTGACCTTTCTGGCAAAATATTGAATTGATTCAGTATAAATGATGACAACATAAACTAAGGTAAACACAGGTCAAAAAGCTGAAGTGGATACAAATCGGATGCATGGAACACATTCACTTTTGTAGATCCCAGGATTTATTTGTTATCGACAGGTATGAATCAAATGTTAGGGTATCAATTATTTCTTGTAAACGTACATTTATTGTTATACAAGTCAACAACAACGAGATCACACTCAACTCTCACTCAACTGCAGAAGAAGAACAGGTAGCTGCAAGCCAGGAAGGCAAGTAAGACAGAGTTAATAAATGAAAACATGTTAAATAATAATGTCTTAAATGTTACATTTTTAGATATGTTCAAGAAACATCCCAAAGCAACTGCTTATCGACCTGTACCCACTGCTGTCCACCCTGCCCATGTGTCTTTCCAGCCTGTAGCGGCTGCTGCTACGTTTGTTCGGCCTGAAGTTGCTGAAGTGCTGTTTTATGTACAATTATGTACATAAAACTATTTACACTTTTTACATTAATGACGTACATATGAATGAAAACTATTTACAATACACATAAAATATAAAACTCAACATGAAAAATAAAAATGATAACAACAGCACAGCATGTGCATGACGGCAGCTTTTGAATCCGGGACACTTTGGCTCCTACTCCCGAGGGCTCGTCCATCACCTTGCGCTTGTACAGCTTAGACCTTACCCAGGATGAAGGACTGCATTCAAGAGTAGGCATTGTTGGGGGGACAGACACAACCAGACCAGCAACAGACAGGGTTGCCTGAATGGCAGGCAGTAAGGGCATTGAGGAGGGGCCAGCAATGGCTGGGGTTGTCTGGCTGGCAGGCAGGATGGGGCCAGGGAAAAGGGAGGGCACAGGTCTGGTGATGGTACTGGTGGCAGGCAGTGTGGGACATCCAGCAATCCCTGGGACTGACTGGCAGGCATGTTGGGCCTTGTGGAGGGGCCAGCAATCACCCGGGTTGCTGTGGATGGAGAGGGGGAGGGCAAAGGTCTGGGGGCTGGGGTCGGTCTTACTGACTGTGGCCGTGGCAGTGACACAGGTGGCAGTGATGTCTGAGGGTGTGAGAGAGGCATGATCATGTCCCTCCTTCCCTTCAACAACTTAGTCCCTGCTGTGCTGGGTGGTGTGGGGCTGGAGGCAAGTCAGCAGAGGAAACGGAAGTGGTCTTGGAGAGCATCACTGGGTGATTGGTTGCACGCAGGTTGAGGAGGCGCTCTTGAGCACGGATGACGTCACGCACCGTCTTGATGTTAATTTTTGGCAGAGGAAAGCCTGCTTTACACAAGACTGGATCGTCCACCAAAACCCGGTGCTCGATCCTCTCGTAAGCCTTTAAGATGGTGGTCTTCCCTGGGCTTGTGCGAGAACCCTGTGGTGACTTCAACCACAGCAGTTTCACCAGTGTATTCATGAGCCTGTGGTTCTGTGCACTAATGTCTTGTTGTGCTGGGGCGTAGCAAATGGCCATCTTTACACGCTGTATCACAGCAGCATCAACTAGGTTGTGTCTTTTAGTGAGGCAGTACAGGGTGTTGCCCCAGTGCGTTCTGTATAACTCATTAGTGTGAATGCTGTTTACAGCATTCCACTATAGTTCTTCGAATCTTTATTCTTCCCCTTATTATTATTTCAGCCAATACTTTGGCTCTCCATAACTTCTGCTTACTTTCAGCTACAGAAACCATTCAAATATGAAACTACAACAGGAATCGATGGGAAACCTTCAACATTTTTAAAATATTTTATACTTTTTGAAATATTCAACTTTTTAAACTCTTTTTTTAACATTGAAGTCAATGTAATGGGAAGAGCCTTCAAATCCTCTTTTCCTACACCTTGCGCCAAATGCTACTCCTTCCACATACTTTCAGCTAGACACTTCATTCCAACTTTCAAATGATCACAAGACCTTCAACTATTCAAACTTGACTTTTCTCTTTGATATCATTTACACTTTTTGAGATATTTAACTTAGTTTGGAGCTTGGTAATGAGGCTTTCTTCAGATTTTAACATTAGTGTGGATGGAGCAGCTTGTTAAGTCTAGAGTGCTTTGATCTCAAAACAGAGTGGAGCAGTGCTTGAAATTCCCCCCCAAAAAAATATTTTAAACTTGCCATAATTCTCAAACCCTACACTCCTCAGACATATCTTTTCATGAAAAACGTAGGAAAACCTCTCCTACAGATGTAGCGCTTCATTGCAGACAGTTTGAAACGCGAGGGCCGTGATTGGTACGTGATCTGCCCTCGCTCAAGGGAAAACCTCCAGCTTGACTTGAGACCTCCCCCGTGATAAATAAATGTAATTATAATGAAGCCAGCTGCAATGGATCATTGATCCACCAGGGGGTGCAGTGGGGTTCCACACTGGAGCTCATGTGAAATAAAGTCAGATACAGTACCTGGATGTACAGCGGAACTTTGTTAAGACATATATGTCACGGATATCATACTCTGTGCTAAATAAGACACATGTAATCATTTACAAAACATCACCATGTTGTTATTTAACAAAATAATGTTGTTTAGACGAAAAAAACGAACGGGAGGAAATGCAGCCCGGCTCTCGATTTTTTATCCTAATTGAATCATCATCTTCACCACGATCATTTATGTTCGCCGAATTGACATGAAATCACTGACAAATATGAATATACTGTATTCAACTTCATTAAAACGTTATTAACGTGCCTAAACTCAGTAATTCACTAAAAATGTTTATATTTTAATGGAGCCTCGTCGGCAGATCAGGGTCCCAACGCATAGCGGAGGGATCTTGATCTGGATGAAGGGTGTTATTTTCCCCATAAGGAACAAGTCGCTGCAAATTATCCCGCTTATTACATAGCCACATTCTCAACAAAGTAACGACATGACTCCCAATATTAATTGAAATGCTTTTATGGATTTATAAAATGTTTTTATTGATTTAAAAAATATTTGTATGTATTGATTTAAATTGACATGCATCCGCTAAGAAAAATAGTCCGTTGTTACCGTTTTTTAAACAGTCTGAATGAAACGGCAGCTCTCAGCTGTGTATTTACACAACTAATGGCCCATCAACCACAGCTCTCTCCCCCCCTGATCTTTCTTCTCCATCAGCTAAATTAACTGTAGGTTACTCTGAGTGACAAGCTTACAGTTACAAGCTTACAATGACACAACACTGTCATTGCAAGTGACCCTCAGTTAGTTGACTTTTATGTTCAACTGCTAAATTCGTTACTGATAAAAAAAGGGCTTCTACTGTACCTAATTACCTTAACACTAGAACCGCCAGAGGTTTTTGTATAGGCCTACCTAAAACCGTCAAATCCCGCTATTAGAATGCAATTTGTAACAACATAGGGTGCTACATAACACACTTTCTGTCACAGTTCTGTCTAGGTTTGGGTGTTTTCACTGTTCTCTGTCATGTTTTCCTCCTGTCGTTAGTGTCCCTGTGTGTTCTCCTCACTCCTCACCTGTGTCTCGTTAGCTAATTGTGTTCACCTGTGGCTCTTGTGTTTTTCTCCTCCCTCCTCACCTGTGTCTCGTTTGCCGATTGTGTTCACCTGTGTCTTGTAATTATCCCTCCCTGTATTTAGTCTTGTCTCGTGCTGTGTTCAGTGTCGGTGCTTCTTTTGTTGGTGACGGACTTCACCGGTGAGTGTTCTGTGTTTGTCTGTATTCGTTCCATTTTAGCCTTGAAATAAAGGTTTATCAAAGTTATCTGCGCTTGGGTCCTGCTTCCTTCACTCAACCGTGACAGAAAGCACCGACCAGAGATGGACCCAGCAGATGACCCATTTGAGTTGGAATTACAGCATTTTTCATTTGCTTTGGCTTGCTGCTATGATTGGTGGAGGGGAGCGTCCAGTGTTCGGCAGAAGGAGGCCGCTCTGGTAGAGGCGCACCGGTTGGCTATGGAGAAACCGGACTTGGTGAAGTTCTTACCTGACTGGATGTTGAACTTCATCTGGGCGTGTGATTTCCAGCCTGCGGACTATAAACGTCTCGGTGTGTTCCGTCTGGAGTCAACCAGTGCTTCCGCCCCAGTTCCTGCTCCTGTCCAAGAGGCGTTTTCTGGAACTCGGCTGGCTTTTGGAGGTCCACGGAGCCTTCAGGCGGCTTCTAGGAGAAGGAGTCGCAAGTCCAGGCTAGCAATCCGAGCCCCAAGAGTCATGGTTCCGGCTACAGAACCGGCCCACACAGCCATAGTTCCGGCCCCAGTACAGGCCCCAGCAGCCATGGTTCCAGCCCCAGTTCTGGCCCCAGCAGCCATGGTTCCAGCCTTAGCTCTGGCCCCAGCTGTCCTAGTCCCTTCTCTAGTCCCTTCTCCAGTCCCACCTCTAGTCACTTCTCAAGTCCCTCCTCGAGTCACTTCTCTAGTCCCTTCCCTCATCCCATCTCAAGTTCCCTCTCGAGTCTTTTCTCAAGTCCCCTCTCAGGTCCCCTCTCGAGTTCCCTCTCGAGTCTTTTCTCGAGTCCCCTCTCAAGTCAACTCCCCAGTGTCCTCTCGAGTCACCTCCCAAGTCAACTCTCCAGTGTCCTCTCGAGTCACCTCTCAAGTTTCCCCTCAGGTCTCCTCTCGAGTCCCCTCTCAAGTCCCCTCTCTAGTCCCCTCTCGAGTTCCCTCTCGAGTCACCTCTCAAGTTTCCCCTCAGGTCTCCTCTCGAGTTCCCTCTCAGGTCCCCTCTCAAGTCCCCTCTCAGGTCCCCTCTCGAGTTACCTCTCGAGTTCCTTCTCGAGTCCACTCTCCAGTTTCCTCTCAAGTTCCCTCTCAAGCCCTCTCTCGAGTCCCCACTCAAGCCCCTACTCATGTCCAGTTGGAGGTCCCGCCGACTACTCTCCTGCCGGGGGTCCTGCCAACCCTATGTCCTGTTCCGTTGGAGGCCCCGCCGACTACTCTCCTGCCGGGGGTCCTGCCAACCCTGTGTCCTGTCCCGTTGGAGGCCCCGCCGACTACTCTCCTGCCGGGGGTCCTGCCAACCCTGTGTCCTGTCCCGTTGGAGGCCCCGCCGACTACTCTCCTGCCGGGGGTCCTGCCAACCCTATGTCCTGTTCCGTTGGAGGCCCCGCCGAATACTCTCCTGCCGGGGGTCCTGCCAACCCTGTGTCCTGTCCCGTTGGAGGCCCCGCCGACTACTCTCCTGCCGGGGGTCCTGCCAACCCTATGTCCTGTTCCGTTGGAGGCCCCGCCGACTACTCTCCTGCCGGGGGTCCTGCCAACCCTGTGTCCTGTCCCGTTGGAGGCCCCGCCGACTACTCTCCTGCCGGGGGTCCTGCCAACCCTGTGTCCTGTCCCGTTGGAGGCCCCGCCGACTACTCTCCTGCCGGGGGTCCTGCCAACCCTATGTCCTGTCCCGTTGGAGGCCCCGCCGACTACTCTCCTGCCGGGGGTCCTGCCAACCCCATGTCCTGTCCCGTTGGAGGCCCCGCCGACTACTCTCCTGCCGGGGGTCCTGCCAACCCCATGTCCTGTCCCGTTGGAGGTCCCGCCGACTACTCTCCTGCCGGGGGTCCTGCCAACCCTATGTCCTGTTCCGTTGGAGGTCCCGCCGTCTACTCACCTGCCGGGGGTACTGCCAACCCTGTGTCCGGTGCCGTTGGAGGTCCCGCCGTCTACTCTCCTGCCGGGGGTACTGCCAACCTTTTGTCCTGTCTCGTCGGAGGTCCCGCCAACCGCTCTCCTGCTGGGGGTCCTGCCAACTCCTGGTCCTCTTCCGTGGGGGATCCTGCCGAAGCCTGTCCCGCCGGCTCCGGTTCCTGTCCGGCCGACACCGGGTCCTGCCCGGCCTCCGGAGCTGTCTGGTCTTCGCCCTCGATCCCGACCCTCTGTGAGCCGCGGTCTTCGTCCGCGGGCCCGGCCTCCTGACTCTTCCTGCCGCTGCCCTCGTCCTCGGGCCCGGCCCCCTGACTTTTCCTGCCGTGGTCTTCGCCCTCGATCCCGACCCTCTGTGAGCCGCGGTCTTCGTCCGCGGGCCCGGCCCCCTGACTCTTCCTGCCGCTGCCCTCGTCCTCGAGCCCGGCCCCCTGACTCTTCCTGCCGCTGCCCTCGTCCTCGAGCCCGGCCCCCTGACTCTTCCTGCCGCTGCCTTCGCCCTCATGCTCGGCCCCCTGAGTTCGCCCGCTGTGGCCTACGCCCCACCATGGACTCTGCCTTGCCCCCGGGCCGTCCGCCCGAGACCCCCACCATGGACTCTGCCTTGCCCCCAGGCCGTCCGCCCGAGTCCCCCTTCTCGGCTTCTGCCGTGCCCCCGGGCCGTCCGCCCGAGATCCCTTCCTGGTCCCCTACTGGGCTCCTGGGCGGTCAGCTTAGTCCCGTCCTCCGGACCCCCTCCACCCACCCTGGTGGCCTAGGGATACGTCCCTCCTCCGGACCCCCTCCACCCACCCTGCTGAATTTTTTTTGGATTTTTGTGTTGGGGTTTAGGGACGTCTGGAATCCGTCCCTTGAGGGGGGGGTTCTGTCACAGTTCTGTCTAGGTTTGGGTGTTTTCACTGTTCTCTGTCATGTTTTCCTCCTGTCGTTAGTGTCCCTGTGTGTTCTCCTCCCTCCTCACCTGTGTCTCGTTAGCTAATTGTGTTCACCTGTGGCTCTTGTGTTTTTCTCCTCCCTCCTCACCTGTGTCTCGTTTGCCGATTGTGTTCACCTGTGTCTTGTAATTATCCCTCCCTGTATTTAGTCTTGTCTCGTGCTGTGTTCAGTGTCGGTGCTTCTTTTGTTGGTGACGGACTTCACCGGTGAGTGTTCTGTGTTTGTCTGTATTCGTTCCATTTTAGCCTTGAAATAAAGGTTTATCAAAGTTATCTGCGCTTGGGTCCTGCTTCCTTCACTCAACCGTGACACTTTCAGGAAAAGTCACGGACTGGGAGACTTTAATATTTTATTGAAAAAAAGTTACACATCACACAAATTGACCCGATTGGCGGTTCTAGTGTTAAATAAACTCACTAATGAATGAAACCAGTTCAATACGCATTATTCTTATTCTTATCATTCTTTATGAGCGCAGAAATAGTCTTAAAATCAGATCTGTCACAGAGCTCCCTCTATACAAATTAAACTGTAGACGGTGTGAAAGCACCTATTGTTTTAAATAATGGTCGGAATGTGACCTGTGAGCCTTCTGAATTACCGTGGGACAGCACATTCTAAACTAAAATGTTCAATCAATAAAGTAACATCTTATCTTATCTTAATAAGATCTTCATATTAATAATAATAATAAATCATACAGTATGTGTCCGAAAGGGAGCAGGAGGAAGCAAACACAAAAATATACAACAAATATACTGCATATTAAAGCAAACGATTGTAAAGGTAAAAATATGAGCATAACAAATAAAGAAGTGTCATGTAAACATTAACATTATTATTATGATTATTATGAATACTATATATTATTGAATTACAAGATTAGATATACTTTAGTTGATCTAAAATATTGATGTGTTCAAATGTTCTTCAAAACACAACTGAAAGTCCATGAAACTTGTCTTTCTGTATTTGTGAATGAAGCGCCATCTCCTGGTTAAAACCTGAAATTGAAAATCTGGCAACACCCTCTTGGAAAATAGTGGGAGGGCTTAACATTCCTCGATACTGGTCTTAGGCAGGTCGTAGGCAGGAAGCTGTAAGCTGGAGTCTGAAATGAGGTGCTACATCTGTAGGTTGAAAAATAAAAAAAAACTAGAAAATGCATTTCCTGCAGAAAATGCGTGCGAATGCTGTAAACTGTGAACATTTATGGCTGAATTTAGCTGAAAATGCAGAAAAAGCTGAATATGTTATTGGCTGAATGGTAGCTGCTTTTAGCTACAAAAATGCAGAAAAAGCTTAATATTTAAAATAAATGGTTTATAAAAGGTATAAACAACAACATGTATAGCCTTGATGTCCTGAAATAGCTGAATAATGTAATAGTTGAATGGTTTCTGCAGCTGAAAATAGGCTGAAGGAGTTAAATATCAGATGTAAGTAGTAGTGAATTAATTTGTATAAAGATGAGAAAAGAAAGTAAAAAGGCTTGGGAACGCAGCAGAATATTTGAACTGCAAACTTTTGAACTAACTTGATGGTGAATTATCTGTCGCTATGGCAACGGCATTTGATGACACCCCATAATACGCTTAGATGTGTTGATGGCTGCATTGTTACCAAACCTGTGAAGTTTTGGGCCATTTCGAGCATTTTCACTGATGTTATGAGAAAACCGTGTTTCATGGTGAGCATTGTGTTGCCATGGCAATGGCATTTGAAGAAATCTCAAAACTGTCCCGTAGATGTCTTCACGGCTGGACTGTTAGCACACATGTGAAGTTTGAGCACTTTTTGAACATTTTCATAGGAGTTAGACGTTACATTGCTCTCTCTCTTCTCTTGATCGCCCTCTCTCTCTTCTCTTGATCGCCCTCTCTTCTCTTGATCGCCCTCTCTCTCTTCTCTTGATCACCCTCTCTCTCTTCTCTTGATCACCCTCTCACTCTTCTATCACCCTCTCTCTCTTCTCTTGATCGCCCGCTTTCTCTTTTCTTGATCACCCTCTCACTCTTCTCTTGATTATTCATCATCATCATCGGTGTGTGTCTGTGTGAGAGAGAGAGTGAGTGTGTGAGAGAGAGAGTGTGTGTGTGTGTGTGAGAGTGAGTGTCTGTGTGTGAGAGAGAGAGTGTCTGTGTGTGAGAGAGAGAGAGTGTGTCTGTGTGTGAGAGAGAGAGAGAGTGTGTGTGTGTGTCTGTGTGTGTGAGAGAGAGAGTCTGTTTGTGTGTGAGTGTGTGTATATGTGTGAGAGTGTGTGTGTGTGTGTGTATGTCTGTATGTGTGAGAGAGTGTGTGTGTGTTTGTGTTAATTGTTACAGCTCAAATGCATTGCAATAACTTCCATGTTAAAAAAAGACTTTAAAAAGCTGAATATTTTAAAAAGTATAACACATTTTGAAAAATTTGAAAGTGTCCCATAATGTGCTGAAAAGGCTGAATAGTTTGATATTTGAATGATTCCTGCAGCTGAAATTAGGCTGAAGGAGTTAAATAAAGATATCAAATGTAAGTAGTAGTAGTGATGGAATGTTTACAAACACCTGTGTGTGTAAACCAAGCGGCAAACTCTGGGGAAGAGGCGGGACGCCAATACGGAAGTGCCACACACTGCAGTTCATCTAGTGGCCATTAGGAGCAATTTCCATAGACCCCCATTTTAAACTGCCCAACTTTACAGCAGAAATAAACATGTTTACATCGTGGTTCAAAAAACCATATTCTCTGTATAGTAAGATCCCCCCTTCATGAATATGGATTGGGAGGGTGAATTTGTTCTCAACTCATCTGTTTAATTAATATTAAGCCTTAAAGTTATGCATATATTAGGGCGTGGTCACATTGAGTGACAGCTCTGTCAAGTGACTGCTGCTGCTAGCTTCTTGTCTCTCTGCTAACTGCTCCGTGAAGCTAGCTACAGGGACTCTGCCTGGTCAGTTCATCCAGGGAACACAACTTGAAGCCGGCCGTGGTTGTTTGTTCTTCATGCTTATATATCGGACTATTGTGACTCGCTCTGTGGTTAAAACAGACGGTGCATGAATGCGGTTTTGCGGTAAGTGAAATTCGAGTACTTTATTTATGTGTTAATGATTTTAATCAGCTACGTAATGAATGTTAAGGCTTGGGTTAGCGTGTAAGCCAGTGGTAGCTACATCGGTACTAAAGATCCAAATAGTAGCCTCCAAGTTAAAATCATAGACTATATATATAAAGGTTAAAACGAAATAGACAAGTGTTAAGCGTTAAGTGGGATAATACTGTACAACAAACGGCTTCTGTTTGAGATTGATAAAATAAGGTCATCCTTGCATGTGTCTGTAATAAGAAGATGAATCCACGAGGATGTCAGCTACAATCCTGTGGAAGCCATCAGGGAAGCAGCATGACGAGACCCAAGGCAGGACCGCAGAGACAGGTTCAGCCACGACCCGAAGTTCACGACTTAATCCAGAACTCAGGATAGAGGATCCAAGACACAGGACTACAGCAAGAGGATCAGCCTCGACTCCGGATCCCGGCGTAGATATAGATACAAAACAAGAAAAAATGTGGCTGGGTTAATCGGAACAAGAGAATACACAGAAAGAGAGGGAAAAGGTCATTGGATAAAAGTTATTCTTGATAACCCTCTAAAAAGATCTCATGAACTTCCCCACTCAATCTATCAAGACCCGAGCAGTTCTATTAGATATAGGATAAGAAACAGAGATAGGGAGCACAACAACCTATCTCTTCGTCAGATGCACTCCCCCGCTTATCTAAGCGACTCTGTACCCCGACCAGCAGAGGGAAAAAGTATTCCAGAGCCTAGGGACAGCCGCTGCAAAAGCTCGATCCCCTCTGGTTTTAAGCCTGGTCTTAGGCACTATCAACAACAGCTGATCAGCCGACCTTAAGGCTCTGCCTGGGGTGTAGCGTTGGAGGAGTTCAACTATATAGGCAGGAGCCAGCCCATTTAGGGCTTTAAAAACAAATAAAAGGAGTTTAAAATCTATTCTGAACCGAACTGGAAGCCAATGCAATGAAGCCAGAATTGGGTGATATGGTCGCGCTTTTTATGGCCAGTGAGAAGACGTGCAGCTGCATTCTGAACTAGCTGGAGGCGTCTAATTGAGGCCTTGTCCATACCCACATACAGAGCATTGCAGTAATCCAGTCTCGAGGTAACAAAGGCGTTAATAACCCTTTCTAGGTCTTTAAAAGATAAAAACGACTTGGTCTTAGCCAATAGCCGTATTTTGATAAAGCAGGTCTTGACTACAATGCTAACCTGCTTATCAAATTGAAAGGTGCTGTTGAAGGTCACTCCAAGGTTCATAACAGAGGGGAATATATTTTTATTGAGGGAGCCCAGAATATCAACCGGGGAGACTATTGGTTGGGGTCCAAAAAAGATGACCTCGGTCTTACTCTCATTAAGGGTGAGGAAGTTTTGGCTCAGCCAGGATTTAATCTCTATTAAGCAGTCCTTCAACTGCTGTAATGAGTTGGCATTTTGATTGAGAGGCAGATACATCTGTACATCATCAGCATAACAATGGAAGGGGATATTGTGTTTTGTAAGAATTGAACCGAGGGGCAGTATTGTACAATAGAAAAAGGATGGGGCCCAGAATCGAGCCTTGGGGAACCCCACAGGTAAGAGGGGCTTTGGCAGAGGAGAAAACACCTAACTGCACTGAGAAGCTACGGTCCGTCAAATAAGACCTAAACCATGCAAGAGCAGAGCCTGTAATGCCTGCGGACTGTTCAAGCCGTGACAACAGGATACTATGATCCACAGTGTCAAAGGCAGCAGTTAAATCTAACAGCACCAAAACAGCTGGGCTGCCTGAATCGGCGGCTAAGAGCAGATCATTAAAAACTCTTAAAAGGGCTGTTTCAGTACTATGCATAGGTTTAAAGCCAGACTGACATTTTTCATGGATACCATGCATGGTTAAAAATGACTGCAACTGGGCGTAGACTACTTGCTCCAGGGCTTTAGATAAAAAGGGTAGCTGGGAGATGGGCTTGAAATTTGCAAGAATGGAGGGATCGAGATTTTTCTTTTTAAGTAGTGGCTTAACCACGGCATGTTTGAAGGCAGCTGGGACACATCCTGAGCTAAGAGAAGTGTTTACAAGCAATAAAACACTTGCTCCAACTGATTCAAAAACATCTCTAAGGAAGCGAGAGGGAATGCTGTCTAAGGTGCAGTTTGTCAGCCGCAAGTGCTTAACTACTTCCGAAAGAGAAGAGAGGGATACAGGCCCAGGTCGAGGACAGCAGGGCACAGAAAGGGAGCAGGATCTGGGGTAGCACTAGTATAGGCTAGCCTAAGAGCAGATACTTTTTCGATAAAAAATGTAAGAAATGTATCGCAGAGAGTAGTTGATGGCACAATTGGAGAAGCATCACAAGGATTAATGATCGAATTGAGGACATTAAAAAGAACTTGAGGTTTATGGCTGTTTTTGGAGATTAACAGAGAAATATACTCTGTTTGGCTGCTTTGACAGCCGTCTGATAATCGGAAAGGCAAACACGAAGAATTTCTAAGGAGACATGAAGTTTATCCTTTTTCCATTTTCTCTCTGCATGCCTACAAGCGCGTCTACAAGCGCGTCTAAAAGCGCGAGTACAATCATTGAGCCACGGCTCTAAGAGAACTTTATTGCGTCTAAGCGTAAAAGGAGCAACGGAATCCAGTATTAGTGTGCATGTCGAAAAGGGGTGCAACAACTAATCGACTTAATCGATTAAAATCGATTACCAAATTAGTTGCCAACTAATTCAGTCGTCGATTCGTCGGTGACGTCATCACGTGTGTTTTACACGCCGTTAAGCTCCAACGTTATCGGTATTTTTATCGGTACTGGAGAAATTGAAAAAATATGTCATGTATTGTTGCTATATAAGCATTATATTGCAGTCTTAGTGTCGCCAACTCGTTTCTAAAATGCAAAAAGACAAACAAATGCGTCTATGATGTATTTTCGATCTTTCCAATCCAGAAGAGATCTCTCTCCCCCGTCTGTGTGCGAGGGGGTGGGGCAGTTTACACACACGCAGCTGCTACATGCAGCAACACACTGCGGAGATGGCGGATAGAACGCGCTCCAAGGTGTGGTTAAACTTTACCTGTCTCGATGCTCGTTGTCTAAAGTGCAATAAGAGCTAAGCATGTAAGGGCGGTAACACGAGCAATTTGTCTAAATTAAATTAAATTGTCTAAATTTGTCTCATTTAGCAAAAGTGCACCACATCCAGATGGAGGAATGCACCGGGTTCTAGTAGCTCTGTAGCCCCTCCACCCACGAGCAACGTTTCCACGTCTGGTGTTATGTATGCTAGCAGCAACACAGAGTTAACTACATTATACAAACACGGGTTAATGATTAGAGGTAACTGAGTTATTTATTTTGTTAAAGTTTCAGCTATTCTGTTTACAGTTCTGTCATCAGATTATTTAATACGATTTGTTAAAACATTGTTGTTTCTTTTGATGTGAAATATTATTTATTTAATTTAAATAAAAAGCAATGTTAGTTTTGTTCAAAATGTGTTTAGTTAATTTAATAATATATGTATTTTTGAATCAAGTATTCATCTTTATTGTCTTCATTGTTAGTTTCCACATGCCTAAAACAAGATGCATCTAAAAGTTCATGGCTAAATAAGAGCGTTTGAGAAATTGTGCAAGGCATAATAGTCTGAATAGTCGATTAATCGTTTCATTAATCGATAGATTAATCGATTATCAAATGAGTCGTTTGTTGCAGCCCTAATGTCGAATCAAACAAAGAGATAAGCTCATCCGCACTAAAAGCACAGTTCACCTCTAATTTACAAATCGGATAAGTATTAAAAGCATCTGAAAACTGTGAGGCAGTCAAGGGGTTAATTGAACGCAGACAACGCGCAGGAGCACATGATTCGACTCCTACAGAAGGGATCAAGGTTGTAAACAGAACCGGTAAATGTCACGATTATCTTGTCATGTCACAGTTCTATGTCTAGGTTTGGGTGTTTTTGCTGTTCTCTCTGTCATGTTTTCCTCCTGGGTTATTGTCTGGTCCTTTTCCCTGTGTTTTTCCTCCTGTCGTTAGTTTCCCTGGTGTGTCTCGTTATCTGATTGTGTTCACCTGTGGCCCTTGTGTTTCTCCTCCCCTGCCCGGCTGTTTCTCGTCTTGTGATTATCCCTCCCTGTATTTAGTCTTGTCTCGTCCTGTGTTCAGTGTTGGTGCTTCTTTTGTTTGTGACGGAGTTCACCGTGGAGTGTTTTGTTTGTCCATGTTATATGTTAAGATAAGAGCCCTTGAAATAAAGGTATTATCAGTGTTATCTGCGTTTGGGTCCTACCTGCTTCACTCGACGTATCAGAAAGCACCAACCAAGAAATGGACCCAGCGGATTTTGATGAGTTTAAGTTGGATCTGTTCGATCTAGACTTTTCTTTACAATGTTATCATGCCGAGTGGAAAGGAACGTCTTCTAGAAAGGACAAAGAGGCTATTCTCGAGAAGGCACGAATGGAGGTGGCCGAAATGCCTTGGTTGAGGAGCTCGTTGCCGGAGTGGTTACAGCTGTTCACAAGTTGTCCTGAGGACTGGTCTGACGCTTCTAACCCTTTCCTCGGATCCGACTACAGTCCTGGTGGAGGTCCACGGAGTATTCAGGCGGCTGCTAAGAGGAGTCGTCGCAAGGCCAGGTTAGCCCGAGCCCCAGCAGCCATGGTTCCGGCTACAGAACCGGCCCACACAGCGATGGTTCCGGCCCCAGTTCTGGCCCCAGCAGCCATGATTCCAGCCCCAGTACAGGCCCCAGCAGCCATGGCTTCATGCTCCAGTACCGGCCCACGCAGCTTTAATTCCATACTCCATTACCTGTCTTACACAGCCAGGGTCCAGGCTTCCGCTCCGCGCCCAACAGCCAGGGTTCCAGCCCCAGTTCTGGCACCAGCAGCCATGGTTCCGGCCCCAGTTCCAGCCATAGTTCCGGCTCAAGTACCAGCCCCATCAGTCATGGCCCCGACTCCAGCTCCTCGTTACCGGCCGACTCCAGCACCTCGTCTGCTGCTGGCTCTCCAGCCGACGCCAGCACCCCGTGTCCTGTCGGCGTACCGGCCGACTCCAGCACCTCGTCTCTTGTTGGCTCCCCAGCCAACACCAGCTCCCCGTGTCCTGTCAGCATACCGGCCGACTCCAGCACCCCGTGTTCTGTTGGCGAACCAACTCTCTCAAGTTTCCCCTCAGGTCTCCTCTCGAGTTCCCTCTCAAGTCCCCTCTCAGGTCCCCTCTCGAATTCCCTCTCTAGTCTCCTCTCGAGTTCCCTCTCCAGTCTCCTCTCGAGTTCCCTCTCGGGTCCCCTCTCGAGTCTTTTCTCGAGTCCCCTCTCAAGTCACCTCTCAAGTTCCTACCCGAGTCCCCTCTCAAGTTTCCCCTCAGGTCTCCTCTCGAGTTCCCTCTCAAGTCCCCTCTCAGGTCCCCTCTCGAGTTACCTCTCGAGTCTCCTCTCGAGTTCCCTCTCAAGTCCCCTCTCAGGTCCCCTCTCGAGTTACCTCTCGAGTCACCTCTCGAGTTCCTTCTCGAGTCCCCTCTCCAGTCACCTCTCGAGTCCCCTCTCGAGTCACCTCTCAAGTCAACTCTCCAGTTTCTTCTCAAGTCCCCTCTCGAGTCACCTCTCAAGTTTCCCCTCAGGTCTCCTCTCGAGTCCCCTCTCAAGTTTCCCCTCAGGTCTCCTCTCGAGTTCCCTCTCAAGTCCCTTCTCAGGTCCCCTCTCGAGTTACCTCTCGAGTCACCTCTCGAGTTCCTTCTCGAGTCACCTCTCAAGTCAACTCTCCAGTGTCCTCTCGAGTCACCTCTCAAGTCAACTCTCCAGTGTCCTCTCGAGTCACCTCTCAAGTCAATTCTCCAGTTTCCTCTCGAGTTCCCTCTCAAGCCCTCTCTCGAGTCCCCACTCAAGCCCCTACTCATGTGCCGTTGGAGGTCCCGCAGACTAGTCTTCTGCCGGGGGTCCTGCCAACCCCATGTCCTGTACCGTTGGAGGTTCCGCTGGGGGTCCTGCCAACCCCATGTCCTGTCCCGTTGGAGGTCCCGCCGTCTACTCTCCTGCCGGGGGTCCTGCCAACCCCATGTCCTGTCCCGTTGGAGGTCCCGCCGTCTACTCTCCTGCCGGGGGTCCTGCCAACCCTGTGTCCTGTACCGTTGGAGGTTCCGCTGGGGGTCCTGCCAACCCCATGTCCTGTCTCGTTGGAGGCCCCGCCGACTACTCTCCTGCCGGGGGTCCTGCCAACCCTTTGTCCTGTCTCGTTGGAGGCCCCGCCGACTACTCTCCTGCCGGGGGTCCTGCCAACCCCATGTCCTGTCCCGTTGGAGGTCCCGCCGACTACTCTCCTGCCGGGGGTCCTGCCAACCCTATGTCCTGTCCCGTTGGAGGCCCCGCTGACAACTCTCCTGCCGGGGGTCCTGCCAACCCTGTGTCCTGTCCCGTTGGAGGCCCCGCCGACTACTCTCCTGCCGGGGGTCCTGCCAACCCTTTGTCCTGTCTCGTTGGAGGTCCCGCCAACCACTCTCCTGCTGGGGGTCCTGCCAACTCCTGGTCCTCTTCTGTGGGGGATCCTGCCGAAGCCTGTCCCGCCGGCTCCGGTTCCTGTCCGGCCAACACCGGGTCCTGCCCGGCCTCCGGAGCTGTCTGGTCTTCGCCCTCGATCCCGACCCTCTGTGAGCCGCGGTCTTCGCTCGCGGGCCCGGCCCCCTGACTCTTCCTGCCGCTGCCCTCGTCCTCGAGCCCGGCCCCCTGACTCTTCCTGCCGCTGCCTTCGCCCTCATGCTCGGCCTCCTGAGTTCGCCCGCTGTGGTCTTCGCCCCACCTTGGACTCTGCCTTGCCCCCGGGCCGTCCGCCCGAGTCCCCCTTCTCGGCTTCTGCCTTTCCCCCGGGCCGTCCGCCCGAGTCCCCCTTCTCGGCTTCTGCCTTGCCCCCGGGCCGTCCGCCCGAGATCCCTTCCTGGTCCTCTACTGTGCTCCTGGGCGGTCAGCTTAGTCCCGTCCTCCGGACCCCCCTCCACCCACCCTGCTTGAGGTTTTGGACTTTTGTTTGTTTTGGGGACGTCTGGGATCCGTCCCTTGAGGGGGGGGTTCTGTCACGATTATCTTGTCATGTCACAGTTCTATGTCTAGGTTTGGGTGTTTTTGCTGTTCTCTCTGTCATGTTTTCCTCCTGGGTTATTGTCTGGTCCTTTTCCCTGTGTTTTTCCTCCTGTCGTTAGTTTCCCTGGTGTGTCTCGTTATCTGATTGTGTTCACCTGTGGCCCTTGTGTTTCTCCTCCCCTGCCCGGCTGTTTCTCGTCTTGTGATTATCCCTCCCTGTATTTAGTCTTGTCTCGTCCTGTGTTCAGTGTTGGTGCTTCTTTTGTTTGTGACGGAGTTCACCGTGGAGTGTTTTGTTTGTCCATGTTATATGTTAAGATAAGAGCCCTTGAAATAAAGGTATTATCAGTGTTATCTGCGTTTGGGTCCTACCTGCTTCACTCGGCGTATCAGTAAATGGTCTGAGATACGTGTTCCTGCACAGATTTCATCCACAGAGATAGACAATCCAAACGATAATACTAAGTCTAAGGTGTGTCCTTTATCATGTGTTGGGCCAGCCACAGACTGAATAAGACCGAAAGAGTCGAGGAGGTTTAAAAAATCCCTAACCAGAGGTTTAGACTCGCAGCACACATGGACATTAAAGTCTCCACAGATCAAAACACGATCATATTTCACCATGACCCCAGACAGAAAGTCAGAAAAGTCAGTTATAAAATCATTATTGTACTTTGGCGGACGATACATGACTGCGCAGAGTATAGGTGAGGCTAGGTTCAATTCAAAAAGCTGCAACTCGAAGCTAGCATAGCTAGTTACTGGGTGAAGCAAACAGCATTGGAGATTAGCTCTAAACACTGAAGCTATACCCCCACCACGGCCGGTGGTACGGGGGGAGCTGAAGAAAGTACAGTCGGGAGGAAGAAGTTCAGAAAACGGTACATACTCGCCGGTGTGGACCCATGTCTCCGTCAGGAACATTACATCCAGATCATGAGAGGTGAAGAAGTCGTTCAACAGGAACGTCTTGTTTGCTATTGACCTAGCATTTAGCAAAGCCATGCAGAGTTTTCTCTCCGGGCTGGCCGAAGGTGTAGTGCGTCTCAGCTGACGAAGATGTGCGTGTTGAACGCCGCGCGGACCGGGAGCAGTCAGTCGGGCAGGAGGAGCTGCCAGCGGGCCCAGCAGAGGCCGCAGCTCCGGAAAGACAGGGCGAATCCACCGAACCCTCGGATGGCGTGCAGCGGGAGGGCCATGACATCTGATGCGTGGATAAGTCACGGAAGAAGCCGCCAGGTGTGCTTTTTGATGGACAAGCGCGCCACCACGCTTTCCCCGTCGCCTAAAGCGCTTTCGGTGAGGCAGGATGCAGGGCAACCGGCGCAGGTAGGTGAGAATATCTGACAGTAGAGGGGGAAGGAGTCGATTTACGGTTGCCAGATATAGGTTTGGGCAGCAGTATAAACTCCAGTGAGGGTCTTAGGTGGAGGAGAGCTTGGCGATCATAGACAAGCAGAGCAGGGACATTCTGACAAACATAAAACAAAAACAGGATAGCTAAAGGCAGAGAGCTGAGGGAGCGGCATGCCGACACAGGCGCCTCCTCCTGTTGTTTTTGCATATAAGCCTCTGCAGGGGCGGATCTAGACAAATATTCATGGGGTGGCAGACTGCTGCAATAAGTACATTAATTAACTGTCTCATCGATGTCTGTCTGTATGAATATGATAATATTAACAATCATATTATTCCTATCAGCTGTCAATCACTGTTATGATTCACATATTCAGTGTTATTATTAAATAAACTATATTTTTTGGAGGAGTTAATGATGAATGTTCCTCAAAATGCTTGCTCACCCTCCTTCAAATTTGAAAGACAAGTAATTATCATAAATCAAAAGATTCAAAAGAACAGTTCAGCGCCCCACGACTTCATTGCAAACAGTTACAACCTTGACTTTACATCAGAAAGAACAAACATTAAAGGAGTGACTAACTGCATCAATTAGGGTTAAAAAACGTGTATTCAGCTAAAACATAAACATCGCTGCAGTTATTATCCAGTGGAAAGTCCTTACCTACTGGCCTAGTTAAATCAAAGTGGTTACTTTTTTTTGGCTGGGCAGTGTAGTTTTACACACCGTCTTAATTGACTTTCTCAGACCCCCACAAAGAAGAAAAATATTATACACACGTAAGGTCATCATCTTAACAGTTTACTATTCTCATCGACTGATCCGTGAGCAGCGCATCAAGTTGGCATGCCTATAACAGCTGAATGTGGTGATTACCATCTTGTTCAGCAAAACGCCTCACAAACTTATTAAGATTTAAAGCTATGGTGCGTTTTGATTCAATGCTGAGTACAGCCAAACTTGACAGGCTCTTCTCTGTCATTGTAGACCGCAAACAGTGGCTCCAGAGTATTTTTGTTGGTTAATCTATGTGGCTAACCCATACAGTGGTGGGGCATAACATACACATTCTGGTACTCTCTTGAGAAGAAAAATAAATAAATCTATTACTACACGACATATTTAAAAAAATGAATGCCATTTTAGTTTTTTGTTACTTTGTTCTGGGAGCTGAACCTGCTGCTCCTCACAGAGAGAAGAGGGAAGAGGCTGTGTGAATTACTTTACTAGGCTAGTGGATAAGGGTGGAAAGCCCCCATTGTTCTGTGTGTCAAAATGAAAGACAGCCCACCACTGTGGCACAGCATTCACACTAATAAATGAATTATTATTATTTAAAGGAAGCACAATGTGGTAGATTGTAATTATATGTAACATCATAATTTGTATCAACTTAAAGCAAAACTTTACTGATTTGCATCATACAGTAATGAATTATGTTTCGATTTACATACTTTCGTATAGCAGGGCTTCTCAAACCCCGGACCGAACTGCAAACCAATATGGACCGAGCCCTGTGTCCCATTATAAAAAATAAAAATAATACAAAATTAAAAAATTAAAACTTTCGGATTCTGATGTAAATTAATGTATATTTTCTTGTGTCTGACGCGTTGTGAGAATGAACGTGCATATATTTACTTGTGTGCGCGAGCGTGACACGCATTGCAGACCGCAAGTTAACCGCAAGTTTACCTTGACTTTCTGATGCCTTTTTTTCCCGAGGTTCAAGGCAAGACAAACAGTGCCATTTCTCCCACTAGTTCAAGCCACCATACTGTATGTATATATGTATTGAATGTGTGTGTGTATACAGGGGCGCCGTTTGCCGACAGGCAAGAAAGGCAAGTGCTTGGACCAGAAGGGGGCCCTCAAAGAAGGTAGATTAAGAAGGTCCACAGCAACGACAACATGAAACACCCTTTCATTTACTGCAACAACATGTCGGGATACCCCCTCAAGGGGGCCCCATGCATAGCACGGAATGACATGATATACTGTACACAAGATAACACGGATAATGACAGAAAGTGTGCCTTAAACTGTAGTGGGTAACTTTATAGCATATACAACTAGAGTTTGATAGATATTTCACTGAAAGACGCTGTCCCCTAACTAGCGGCCGTTAGCAGTAACATGGCCGTGGCCCGTCGGGTCATTGCCAAGGTAATGAAAAACACAAGATAACAGAAATGTTGCCAAAGTATGTGTCGTGTAAAGTATACTTTAAATACGTTTTCAAACAGAAAAAGACAAGTACTGTTGCAGTAGATATCTCTGCTCCACGCCGATCCTATATGAGTGTGCTTTAAAAGAAGGAAAACCCAAAACAACCAGGATGAGGGTTAAACAATAATCTGTTTTAATGATAAACGGTAAGAATACATTACACTTTCAAAGGAGTGGACTCGGGCCCCACTCCCTGCTCTGGTCCCAATGCCGGGAGAACCTTTCATCTTGACGACAGCAGCAAAAGAGAAAGAACTAAAAGCCAGAATAGGCTTACATGCAGAAAATAAAACGGGAGGAGCTGTGGTCATAGCAAATCAGCGCGAACCAGCCAGGGTAATAAACTAGTGTCTCTGAGCTGATAATAAAAAACATCTGGTGTCCGTTATCTCCTTTTCCTGCATAGATTTTCACACCCCCACCTTTCTACACATTCCAGAGGCTTGAGCTGTGTCTGAAGAATATCCCCTTGTTCACAAAGATACACTTATCAATACTCTCATATTTCCAGCTTCTGGTTACACAGACTGCTTTTTATGAATACAAAGTAATTAAACACACACATATACTATTCAAGATATGTAGACTTCCCTGAAACATGACATACTGGAGATCTTAAGCAGAAGGTACAATCATCCAACTAGCCCACTGTCCTGCCTAACTACACCTCCCCCACAGAGCAATAAAACCTGTTTACTCCAAGCACCCCAGAATGTTCATGCAGTTTCAGTCCTCACATTTATAAAAGGATAAAACAGAGAAATCAATACAAAACACAAACACAGGTATTGTTTGAACAGTATTCACTTAACTGCTACTATTGATAATTACCAGAGAAACTCCAGGGGCCTCTTTCAATATCTGGAAATTGCAACAAGACTTTCTGCTATTTCAAATGTAACACTCTTCCCAAATATCAGATGATAATAATCTTCAGTACAAAACGTAACCTACCTGTCAACCCAAATCTTCGATAGCGATTTTCGCAGCAAACGAGCGACGAAGTGGTGGGGTAAAGACTCAGTTGTTGACAGTGAGAAACACAAGAATTAATATTGTCAGGCAGTAATAATAGACACATTCTCTAAGAAAAATTCACAAAAGGTCACCCAGACAGAGGTACTGTAAGTCACCCAGCGACCAGGGCTGGGAGGGTTACTTTAAAAATGTAACCAGTTACAATAACTAGTTACATTTCAAAAAATGTAATCAGTAACCTAATCTTAGTATCCAAAAATATAAAAATTACTTTCTGTTACTTTTGGGTGACTTCAATATAAAATGCAATGCAAATAAAAAAAGAGAAAATAAATGATGATCATGATCTTTAGTTTAAGTGTGTGTAACAATGTAACCTTAGAAAAGAAGAAACCAAGATGTTTCATATAAAAAATGTAGTAATAGTTTACAAATACTGTTACATTAATCAAAAGCACTGACTATTTTTATTTTCACTAAAACAGGTTTCCACATACTGCATAACAAAATAAATGTATTTATTTTAAAGAATAATTAAAGTAGCCTAAGTGTAAATCATAAAGAAAATTCAAGTAATGTTTCCCATACATTGAAATAAAAAATGTATTAATTTATTTTGGTGGTCTAATCTGGATAGTGAGGTGGGCTGATGATCGGAAGGTTGCGATTCAAATCCCGCCTGGAACACCACCACTAGTGTTCCCTTGAGTAAGGCACTTAGCCCTCAGTTACTTCAGGGTTGTGTCTTCCTGATCGTATTTACTTATTGTAAGTCGCTTTGGATAAAAGCGTCAGCTAAATGCAATGTAATGTAATGAGAATATCCCTGTAATTGGTCATTGTAAATCGCTTTGGAATAAGGCGTCTGCTAAATGCCTAAATTGAAAATTGTAAATTATATTTTTGGGAGAATAAACCCTACAGATCCTCAACTCCGGTGTGTCTCACTCATTAACAACGCAACACAGAGCAACAAGAACGTTGTCTGCTACAGTAGCCATGAACTCACATGTATTTTGTTATTTGATGGGGGGTGGATGCGTGGGCCACCCAAATAGGTTAAGGGGCCTTTGGCTTTCCTTGCCGGGGGGGGTGCCCCCACAAATAGAATCAAATTATGTGGGAAACACTGAATCTGATTACTTTTTTAAGTGCAATTGTATTAGAATACAGTTACCTTTTTCTGTATCATGATTACGTAATTTTGTTACATATAACGACTTTTTTTACTCACCTAGCCTACCTGCGCCACAGCTCTGAGATCAGGGCTCAAAGCATCTTTGGGTTCAAGAAAAGCGCTATAGAAATAAAATGTATTATTATTATTATTATAGGGGTAACTCTGACGGGTGCTTGAAGATTTCTCCGGTGTTGTTGAGAATGAATCTCATCGACACAGATGAATGAACTGCTGGTGCTTTTAATTTTCAGATTTAGTTTAAAGATTTATTTGAGATCACAAAAAAGAGTCTGACCCCAACTATGCCAGGGTGTACATGTCTCATCTACTCATTTGGACCTAGACAGGAAACTTTAAAGATGTGACAACACCTTAAGAGATCAACCCAAGACAACTTCCGGAACATCAGTCAGTGGCAGTTCTACTGGCCTCATTAGCACATTTCTCAAAGGTCTGTTCGTTATTCTTACTGTGGTCTCACATATTGTGGTAGGAATTGATGATTATTCTCACTCTTATATGGGCCAATAAATACTAAAGCTCTGGGGTACCAATTAATTCAATGTTTTGCGCCTTCGTGTGGCATCGGTTGTGCAAAGCTTTTGTCTATAAAACAGTCAAACGGAGCAGCGTACTGTGTTTTATACATGATAAATGTTGTTGGACCATTCGTTACCTAACTATTCAATGCCAACATTTATAGCCAACACATGAGGTATTGTGTATGGCAAGCCGATTTAGATTTTATTCATTTCTGGAGGATATCAAAAAATATCTCTTACTAGTAAGAATGCGAGTTCTTGATATCAAAAATGCAATTCTTACTAGTAATAATGTTTATTTCTGATATCAAAAATTGAATTTTAACTAGATAGAATGCAAATTCTTGATATCACAAATTCAATTGTAACTAGTTGTAATGTGTATGTCTGATATCAGAAATGCGATTTTAACTAGTGAGATTTGCAACGTTTGTCTCATTCATTTCAATGGGAGGAATTTCTGATATATGCATTCTAACTAGCTAAACTTCAATTTTTTATATCAAAAATAAACAATATTACTAGTAAGAATTGAATATTTGATATCAAGAATTTACATTCTTACTAGTAAGAATAGATTTTTTGATATCCTCCAGAAATGAATAAAAGCTAAATCGGCTTGCCATAATTGTGTCTCAATGTAACAAGCTGGGAAAATGGGTGTGAAGGTCAGGGTGGTGAATGGGCAGGTAGTTTGTCAAAATTTTAGAAAGCCTTTTTGTTTTTGTGACAGGGATCATCCCTAAAACATAACCGTACGTTTTAGTTGCTTAAACTATTCCCATGCCAGCTGTTAGGAATCATAAACTGGATGACTTCATTATGTCCATCATCCAAGGCTCCAGACAGTCCAAAAAAGAACTTTTAACCGTGCCAAATTCAGTGTAAACCTTGAACTCGATGTATTATGCTATGTTAGTAAATATTTGCTTTGATTTAAAAAATAAATATATATTATTATTATAATATTTGATATAAGAAGTTTATATTGTGTATTATAAGCTGCCTAAAGCTACTGTTAGGAAGTTAAATAGATCATAACTCACTTCTATCATATACTCTCATCTTATATTACGTTGACATGATCTCCTGCAAACAATTGTATTTATTCAAGTTTCTTGCCAAAAACTAAATGTGTCCAAGAATACATTGGAATAGATCATGATACCATTACAATTGACCTCGACCAAATACTAATTTTAGACTCTTTATTTTTCTGCCTTATATCTCTTATTGAATGCTGCAGGCCAGTCCTAAACCAACATGAAGACTTCAGAATGAGCTATGATAGATCTAAATGACATTAAACCCTTTGAATTTTGAATTAAATGGAGATGCTGTAAATGTCCTCGCCAGTCAGTATTCTTTACAGTTTGCATTTCTTTCTTCATTGTGACATTGAAACGCTGAAACTATGTTTGGTTTTAGAGGCTCCAGGCTCATACTGTGTTTGAAGACTAGAAGTGTCACCAAAGCACTCTGATGTTGTTAATTCTGTTTGCAGGTAGAAATACTGAGACGTTTTTAATCATAATCTGTCTCTGTGATGCAGGTATTGTATATTCATTCAGATCTTGCCCTGGATCAGACAGGCGGGTGGCCGTACTCCCGTCTCCCCCTCCACCTGCCTGAGGCTCGCTCAGAGGCATTCATGCTGCCTTAACCCCGATGTTTGCCACTGGGATGCAGGACTCTCAAACTGGGTCAGCAGATCAATCAATATTACACGACGTGGAGCCTATTAGAATATAAATTCTTCTTACCCTCAAAAAAAGGAGTTTTATCTTTTCCGAACTGCCACGGGGGGTTAGGCCTTTTCACAAACACTGTTCACATTCTGACAGCTGTAGCTGTAGAACTGTCTGTTCCACCTAATACCAAAAACACAGTGACCAGCGCAGTGAGCGCTGACTGACAGCATTCTGGATGTCAGAATACTTGATATTTATATATTCAGGCATGGTAAATATATGATAACATTTAAAAAAAATGTGAAACTGCTTATGTTGAAGGAAAATCGACCAATAGAATGTTTTAACTTAGAAACATGGATACCCGGACATGCAGAGACTAGATGGAAAATATATTGTTAGTTTTCCTTTTTGTCAACAAATCACATGAGAAGACCAAAAACAACAATGTTTAGTCCGTCTTGCCTTTTTTCGATTTCATGTGATTTGGTCTTTTCATGTTATTAACTATTCCCAATGCGTCACGTAACCTATGTATAGTTTCTTTAAAAAAAAGGTTGATGCAATAACTAAGGAATTAATAAGATGGCTAGAGTCACAAATGTAATTTTACCTGTGATTCACTAACAAGAACACTGAAAAGAAGGCTTGTATCATCTTGTCCTTTTGAATGTTCCATCTAACTATCCACAATCTACACTTCATCTTTCTACAATGTAGTTTAATAGATTTTGTAAAGAACATAAAATGTTATGATATAGACTGGAATTTGGAACCAAAGGGTTTTATTTTCCAATTTAAATCTTCTACCTTTTATTATATATATATAACATTTCAGACACACAATCAAGAATGCAGTTCAATGTTGAAGAATTAAAATAACGTGTTATAGCAGGAAGTTTAATACAGTGTAATTCTGGTATATTCATTTTTATGTCACCTGATATAGAGGATGTTAAGTGTTAGTTAATGAGAGAAATGTATGTGCGTTCATTTCCAGCAAGAGCATGAGACGATTGGGTCACACACAATTAGAGAGACAATGGTCCTTCTGATTCTGGGTGAGCTGACTTCGGGTGGAATGAAGTTCAGAGATGGCCTGAGGGTATGAGGACAGTTAATCTTTGTTGGTGAGCTGGTCCTGGGGAGGTCATGAGATGATGACTGTTAAACCCCAACAAGTATGGCTTTCATAAAGAAAAACATGTGATATTTGTGTGGTGAGCTGGAGGATAAAATGTGTGTGCATCACACATGCATAGGGAGGATGTGTGTGTTTATTGTAGTAGCTATGTATAATTACTGCTCAACTATGTGTTTGTGTTTTATTGATTTCTATCTGTTTTTGCATGTTATAAGTACTCGATTGCCACCACATTTTGGAATAGTTGTTTTAAACAGATGTGTGTGTTGAAGATGTTTAGGGGGAATGTGTGTGCGTTCTGTTAAAGAGTCCTCTGTCTGTGAAATTGTATGACTCCAAAGCATGACAAGGGGGACTGCCTGAGGGTAAACACACACACTCACACTCACACTCACACACACACACACACACACACACACACACACACACACACACACACACACACACACTTACTTTAAGGAGATGGAATCAACAAACTGCTGACTCATTACCTATGTCACAGTCTGCTTTCTCACTCACCTATTTTCTGCATTATCATTCCTTAGTCACCTGGTAGTCACACCCTGTCTCTCTCTCTCTCACTCTGTTACAACCATCAGCTCCATTAGTATTTAGGCCCACTTCACTTTCACCTCAGTGCCAGATCGTACTTTGCAGCATGCCAGTCTTTCCCGCATTACTCTTCAGATTGCTCTCCCGGTTTCGACCCTGCCTGTCCCTGACCAGCCTGCCTCGCCTGCTCCCTGACCCGTTCTGTACCTGCGACTCCCGTCCTGCCTTCTCCCGGAACCCTCGCCTGTCCCCGACCAGCCCTTTGCCTACTATCTGCCGTGTTGTCTCCTACCAGCCTATTGCCTCGAATAAAGCTGGTTACCGACTATCTCTGGTTTCCCGTGTTCTGCATTTTGGTCCTCAGCTCGTTTGTGACAGAACGATCTGGCCAGAAATGGACCAAGCAAACACCGGGTCTCCTAGAGACCGCTTTGAGAGGGTTGAGGATGCCATCCAAAGACAGGAGGTCACAATAGCTACCTTAGCTATCGAGACCCACCAGGCAACCTCAACCCAGGGACAAACGCTGGCTTACCTTACCTCCCAGATGCAACAGATGGCCGCCACCGTACAACAGCTAGCCGCTACCATGGCTGCTACCGTCCCTCCGCCCGCAGCTCCGATGCTCGCTCCAGCCCCTGGGTCGACGGGATACGCTCCGGAGCCTCGTGTGGGAACGCCGGAACGCTACGCTGGTGAGCCGGAGGGATGCAGTCCTTTTCTCACAAACTGTTCCATATTGTTTTCACTGCAGCCACACACCTTCGCCTCCGAGGCGGCTCGTGTAGCTTTCTCCGTTAATCATCTGACGGGGAGAGCACGTTTATGGGGAACTGCAGAGTGGGAGCATCAGGAGACACCAGCCTGCGCCTCTTTTGCTGCATTTTCCGCGGAGATGCGGAGGGTGTTCGGTCCCGTTCGTCTGGGTCCCGACGCTGCTGGAGGTCTGCTGAGTTTGTGCCAGGGTTCCGGCACGGTGGTGGATTACGCTATTGACTTCCGCACCAGCAGCCGTCGCAGCAGCTGGAATGAGCCGGCGCAGTGTGACGCATATCTGAGAGGATTAGCGGATTATATGAGAGATGAGCTGGTTTCCTATGATCTCCCTGCTTCCTTGGATGGGTTGATTGAGCTCACCTCTCGGATTGACGGACGAATCCAGACTCGGAGAGGAGAGCAACAGACGCGAGCGGCGGGCCGCTGCTCGCGACAACAACTTCCGGTTTCCGGGAGATTTCGACTTCCGGTTTCGGCGGAGAATTCCCACTCCTACTCTGACTCACGGTACGAGGTCGAGCCCATGCAAGTGGGTCGTACCAGTCTTACCTCTGAGGAGAGGGAATTACGTCGAAGAGGTAATCTTTGCCTTTACTGTGGTCAGGCTGGACATAGGGTTTCCCGTTGTCCGGTAAAAGGCAGAGCTCATCAGTAATGGGGAGTATACTGGTGGGCCAAACCTCTGAGCTGATCCCCAATCTAAGACCCTTGTGCCATGCTCGACTCCTCCTGACAGGCAAATCTCAGGCTCTGGCTGTTTTTATCGACTCCGGATCAGATGTTAGCATCATTGACGAGGAGCTCGCACGACAGCTGGGCATCCAACAGGTTCGGCTGCTCCAGCCGGTACCGGCTAATGCTTTGGATGGTCACCTGCTGGGAACAGTGACACACCAGACGACACCGGTCCGTATGCTCATGTCGGGGAACCACCATGAGACAATCCAGTTTCATGTGCTACGGTCCCCCCAAATCCCTCTGATTTTGGGTTATCCGTGGCTCCGCCGCCACAACCCGAACATTGACTGGGCAACTGGGTCCATCCTAGGTTGGAGTTCCTCCTGTCATCAGGTTTGTCTCAAGCAGGCCGCCGCACCTCAACTATCTGTGGATATGAACCTGGTTCCGGATGTCACAGGGGTTCCGGCGGAATATTTGGACTTTAAGGAGGTGTTTAGCAAGGCTAAGGCGACATCTCTCCCACCTCATCGGCCCTATGACTGCGCCATTGAGCTACATCCAGGCGCAGTCCCACCCAAGGCCCGGTTGTACTCGCTTTCGGCACCGGAGAGGAAGGCCATGGAGACTTACGTCAATGACTCTCTGGCTGCGGGAATTATTCGTCCTTCCACATCACCCGCAGGAGCAGGGGTTTTTTTTGTGGCGAAGAAGGACAAGACCCTGAGACCCTGCATTGACTATCGGGGCCTGAACGACGTCACGGTGAAGAATCGTTATCCCTTGCCACTCATCTCGTCAGCATTTGAGTTACTACAGGGGGCTACAATCTTCACTAAGCTGGATCTACGAAACGCTTATCACCTGGTACGAATCCGGGAGGGGGACGATGGAAGACCGCCTTCAACACCTCTTCGGGACATTACGAGTACCTGGTGATGCCATTTGGACTTACCAACGCCCCTGCAGTTTTCCAGGCGTTGGTGAACGACGTACTCCGAGACATGTTGGATCGTTATGTTTTTGTCTATCTGGACGACATCTTGATTTTTTCAAAGAACCTCAAGGAGCACGTCCATCATGTCCAGACAGTCCTCCAGAGACTTCTGGAGAACTCGCTGTTCGTCAAGACGGAGAAGTGCGAGTTTCACACTTCTTCGGTCGCCTTTCTTGGCTACATCATGGGTCAAGGAAGTGTGGAGATGGATCCTTCTAAGGTTTCAGCAGTTACCTCGTGGCGGGTCCCTGATTCCCGGAGGGAGCTGCAGCGTTTCCTGGGATTCGCCAACTTCTACAGACGGTTCATCCGTGGCTACAGCACAGTGGCCGCCCCGCTCACCGCCCTGACCTTGTCCAAGGTGACGTTCCGATGGTCCCCTGCAGCCGAGGAGGTTTTTCAGGACCTCAAGGGCCGGTTTACGCCGGCTCCTATCCTGAAAGTACCAGACCCCGCTGGTCAGTTGGTGGTGGAGGTGGATGCTTCTGACGTAGGGGTGGGGGCCATCCTGTCGCAACGTTCTGGTGAGAACCAGAAGCTCCACCCCTGTGCTTTCTTTTCGAAGAGATTGAGTCCGGCGGAGAGAAACTATGACGTGGGGAATCGGGAGCTTCTAGCAGTCAAGTTGGCGTTGGAGGAGTGGCGACACTGGCTTGAGGGGACAGAACAACCATTTCAGGTTTGGACTGACCATAAGAACCTGGAGTACATCAGGTCGGCACAAAGACTGAATTCTCGGCAAGCCAGGTGGTCGTTATTTTTCACCCGGTTTAATTTTTTCCTCTCCTACCGCCCGGGCTCCCGCAACGTGAAGGCCGACGCTTTGTCCCGGCAGTTCGGGAGGGAGGGAGACACCCGGGGTATTCCGGACACTATTCTTCCTGCTCCTCGAGTGATCGGCGTTCTCGCTTGGGAGATTGAGGAGAGGGTTAAGACCGCTTTGGTGGACCAACCCGGTCCTAGTTCTTGTCCTCTTAACCGCTTGTTTGTGCCTCAGGTTTTGAGGGCTGAGGTGCTTCAGTGGGCTCATAGCTCCAGACTTTCCTGCCACTCTGGAATTCAACGTACCAGAGGGATGGTCCTACAACGGTTCTGGTGGGCCACGCTGGAGGCTGACACCCGGGAGTTTGTGAACGCCTGTCCTGTTTGCAATCGGCACAAACCATCTCACCAAGCGCCAGCTGGCCTCCTTCATCCATTACCGGTCCCACGTCGCCCTTGGTCACATATTTCATTGGACTTTGTGACTGGTCTATCACCGTCCCACGGACATACTGCCATCTTGACGGTGGTAGATCGGTTTAGTAAGATGGCTCATTTCGTACCCCTGCCTAAAATCCCGTCAGCTAAGGAGACGGCAGAACTGATTCTTCTCCATGTTTTTCATATTCACGGACTGGCGACTGATGTGGTTTCCGACCGGGGGCCCCAATTCACCTCTGTGTTTTGGAGGGAGTTTTGTGAATTGATCGGGGCAACAGTCAGTTTCACCTCCGGTTTCCACCCACAGGCCAATGGCCAGACCGAACGGAAGAATCAGGAGATGGAGACCACTCTCCGCTGCATGGCTTCCGATCATCCCACGACCTGGTCAAAACAACTCCTGTGTGTGGAGTATGCCCACAACACCCTCATCAGTTCCGCTACTGGTCTTTCCCCTTTTCAGTGTGCTTACGGTTTTCAACCCCCATTGTTCTCTGCATTGGAGAAGGAGGTTACCTGTCCGTCTGTCCAGGCTTTCATCAGACGTTGTCGGAGG
This sequence comes from Harpagifer antarcticus, assembly GCA_902827135.1. Classification (NCBI taxonomy): domain Eukaryota; kingdom Metazoa; phylum Chordata; class Actinopteri; order Perciformes; family Harpagiferidae; genus Harpagifer; species Harpagifer antarcticus. The sequence continues at coordinate 729,310 of CADEHL010000050.1, forward strand.
ACTTGGAGGCAGGCTCGAACAACTCTGCTTCAGTCTGCTAACCGGTACGCCACATCAGCGAACCGCCGACGCACCAAGGCACCTGTATACCAGGTAGACCAGAGGGTGTGGCTTTCCACTCAGAACATTCCCCTTCGGGTGGAGTCGAAGAAATTAGCGCCTAGGTTTATTGGACCCTTCAGGATTGTCAAGGTCATTAATCCTGCAGCAGTTCGACTGAGTTTGCCCCGGAACATGAAGATCCATCCCACCTTCCACGTTTCTAGGATTAAACCTGTCCGGGAGAGTCCTATGGTTTCCGCCGCCCCTCCACCACCACCCCCTAGGATGATCGATGGGGGCCCTACCTACACCCTTCGTCGTCTACTCCGTTCCCGTCTCAGAGGAAGAGGGGTTCAATATTTGGTGGACTGGGAGGGCTATGGTCCTGAGGAGAGGCAGTGGGTTCCGGCTCGTCATATCCTCAACCCTCAACTCATCCGAGACTTCCACCTGCGTTACCCGAAGCAGCCGTCTAGGACCCACGCTCAACCAGGCGTTAAGCCAGGGAGTACTCATCCGCTACGGACCAGAGGCTTCGTCGAGGAGGAGGGGGAGGCGTCATCGGGCGAGGAGGGGGAGGATTTCCAGGAGGGAGAGGCCGAGAGAGCAGTCTCAGACGAGTACTAACCTTTCCCATACCTCCACCTTCCACCCGGTATCTGTAGGGTTTTTTTTTTCTTGAGTCTCCTTTAAAAGAATTGTTTAGACGTCTGGAGCCGTCCATTAAGGGGGGGGGTTCTGTCACAGTCTGCTTTCTCACTCACCTATTTTCTGCATTATCATTCCTTAGTCACCTGGTAGTCACACCCTGTCTCTCTCTCTCTCACTCTGTTACACCCATCAGCTCCATTAGTATTTAGGCCCACTTCACTTTCACCTCAGTGCCAGATCGTACTTTGCAGCATGCCAGTCTTTCCCGCATTACTCTTCAGATTGCTCTCCCGGTTTCGACCCTGCCTGTCCCTGACCAGCCTGCCTCGCCTGCTCCCTGACCCGTTCTGTACCTGCGACTCCCGTCCTGCCTTCTCCCGGAACCCTCGCCTGTCCCTGACCAGCCTGCCTCGCCTGCTCCCTGACCCGTTCTGTACCTGCGACTCCCGTCCTGCCTTCTCCCGGAACCCTCGCCTGTCCCCGACCAGCCCTTTGCCTACTATCCGCCGTGTTGTCTCCTACCAGCCTATTGCCTCTAATAAAGCTGGTTACCGACTATCTCTGGTTTCCCGTGTTCTGCATTTTGGTCCTCAGCTCGTTTGTGACAACCTAGGGTTCGCCCAGAAGTGAAACTGGCCAATGGAAAACTACCAGCTGACTGGCTAGCTCGCCCAGAAGTGAACTCGCCAATAACAAACAGCTAGGGAGGATAAACCGACACAACTCCTCCCCGCTTATGTGTATAAATACTGTAACATTCTTATGCTCTGTGCTCTCTTTCTGACTGGCCGTCGTGGTACGTTTATCCAATGGTGGTAGGAATTGAGCCCGGAGTACTGTTGCAGAGTGCTCTGTATGGTGTATTGTTATTTTCTACCATTAAAAACAGATTATTGTTGAAAATTGTATCCTGGTGCTTTTAAATTCCTTCCTTTTATGATTTAAAACCAACTCATCAAAAGGACACGCGGAGCCGAGGTGGGATTCAGACCACTCGCATCTCCAACAATGTGTGTTTTTGTGTGTGGTTAAAACGTAGCAGCCTCGTTCTTATTCAGCTGTTCTAATGAAGGTAAACACAGTGAAGGTGGTGCGTAAAATACACTGCTCTCTGCGCGCAGATAATAATGCACGGGCTGACCTGGGCTGAAGCCCAGGGGCCTACGGAGATCGGGTGTTTTATTTTAATTTTAAATAAACAAAGTCTTGGCTTTCAGAATATGAAACTTTTATTTAGAAAATCACACGATAAATACATTTTTGAAGCTTGTAAAGGGAAGAAGCTTCCCCTCCCCTCCACTGAAATTATGAATGTAAGGCGTATAGTAATCATATATAACACGGCAGGGTCCGTTACAGTTTGTTTTCATCTGATTTCAAATAAACAAAGTCTTGGCTTTCAGAATATTAAACTTGTTTTCGGCAAATTCAGGTGATAAATACAACTTTGAAGCTTGTAACGGCATAATTACAAGCGGAGAACGGAGTAACTTGACGGCACAGCAGGCATAACAACAGCCGGTGTTTCTCGTGAGTGTTTTCCCCGGGAAACAAACACAATACACACAAACGCAAAAATACACACACACGCATACACACACACACACACACACACACACACACACACACACACACGTGAGCTTCCCCCAGACCAGCAATCTTCCCTCCATACTATTTTGATCATTTGCTCCGCTAATCAATCAGATCGATGGATTCTAGAGATTTCTCAAAAATGATGACTCCGTAACAGTCAGTGGGCACCACTTAACAGCCAATCAGAATGAGAATATGTTTCACATGTGACTTATTCAAATTGCGAGTGATTGAGTGACAGATGAAGGTTGTTTAGGAGAAAAAGTTTGAGAAGAAAAAGTTTGAGAGTGGTGCTCGGAAAAGGAAATTGTTGAGGGAAAAGGAGTTTCGAGACAAGCAGCTATTACAAAAAATGCCGAAGTTTACAGGTTATTCTAAACCTGTCGGCCAGGATGAGGAGGAAGGACAGATTAGTTCTGTACCGAGCGGCAGTGGTGCCGGCCGCGGGGCCTCTGTGTTATGCTGTGTTCGTTATTCTCGCGTCCAGGAGAGAAGCTTTAAAAGGAGACTAAATGGAGTCTCTGAGAAGGTTAAAATGGTTACTTTAGTTAGAAATATGGCGCGGTAATGTTACAAACAGGATATTGTTCAGTCAGAAGAACAGCTGTGTTCTGGCTCTCGTGAGCGAAGAGGGCGAGCTCCACCTCTCCAGCTGTTATATCTCCTCTGCTGGCTCCTCCCTGTGTGGCAGTCGGTGCTGCTGGGGGCCGGCCCTCCACGTATTTAATGTCCGTAGTTACGCATATCAGAGGATACAGACATTGTACATTCAATATATCTAAACACGCATTTTCTCCTCCTTAACTCTTTCATGACTTTTCATTTAACACATTCTAAACGCTGTAATCAATACTCCAAAAAATACAGGAAATACTTCACGGCAGTTTGGTCGTTCCGGATGTTGTCACATGCTACCCACATCTGTAAACAATAACGTATTCAAATAAACTGTACCTTCATTTAATATTCAGCAATAATAATATCTCGACGTCTATAGTTGTAGTGTTGAAATCAGTAGGTTTCGGTGCGCAACACTCCGTGTCATATCGCTACTAAATTCACCTCTATAGTAAATGGTATATTAGCCACAACACGAGATGAAGGATTTTCAGAATAAAAGCTTAACAACTGGTTGTGCACAAGAACTTCTGGTTTTTCAGTATAAAACAGCATTTAAACTGACGGTATGTTTAAGGTACTTTATGCCATTAAAAACATTGATTTTAATTTCTAACAAGAGCCAAGTAGGCCGTCTGGTTCTGATAGCGATGCGGGAGAGGAAAAACAGACAGGAGGGATATTATCTGTTGGAGGAGATGCAGAGGACGACGAGGACTTGCTACGTAGAGGGGAGCCAACGGCAACCGGACAAATACATGAGGGAGGCCCGATACGTCACTCATCTGGAGGAGAGGACCAGGCGCGCATATAGAGCAGAATGGAGAAGTGAGATCACAGAGCCTGCCGAGGCTATTAATGACTTTGATTTGTTGTTTAAATAGGGGGCCTACAAAACCAGCCCCAGGGCCTGAGGCCTGTACTACGAAGCCGGTTCAACATAACCTGGATATGTTTGAGTTAGCCGGTTGGCCTAATCCAAAACATACGCGCTCTCGCTAAGCGGTCCTATGACGCGGGTTATCAAGTGGATCGCTCAAGCCAGCCATGTCCTATCTAGTTAGGTGCGCATTCACATGAAAGGGGTGGTATTTGGAGCATTCGACCAATCACAAACATGGACAAGCGTACTGACAGCGCAGCGTCATACTTCCTGAATGAAAAGTTAAACTTTAACACTAGAACCGCCAACGGGTAAATTTTACCCGCAGCAGTTTTTTTATTGTATGTAACTTTTTTTCAATAAAATATTAACGTCTCCCAGTCCGTGACTTTTCCTGAAAGTGTGTTATGTAGCACCCTGTGTTGTTAAACATTGTCAATATGAAGTCAGATTGAAAAAAATCGCCAAAAAAATTGCTATTTATACCTATTTCCGCCAGCGGGTAATATTTACCTCATAGAAATGCAGCGATCCTGGCGCTATTGATTTCGCGCGTAAACATAAACATGACGTGTTGCTATAGCAACGCCTTTTGTCTACTGCTGTAGATAGAGAGAGCGATTGAGAGATAGATAGATTGAGAGAGACATAGATAGATGTATTGATAGAGAGATAGACTTCATGCTCCAGCTGGCACACGAGCTGCGCGCTGAGTGGATGGCATCAAAAGCGCCACCACTTGCGGACCTGCCCTTCAGCGGTGCTGGTGCAGAAGAGCGCAGGGGAATGACCTGCATGGTGAAGGCGCACTGCATGCAGAATACAACGTTCTGCAAATGTGTCAAGTGTGGGGATACTGTGTGTGGCAAATGCACAAGCATTTTTACCTTTACGAAACACAAGCCTAACATCAAGCGTTTATTAGCGAGAGTGGGTAATATTTCTTCCATATGCAGCGATCCTCGCGCTATTGATTTCGCGCATAAACATAAACATGACGTGTTGCTATAGCAACGCCTTTTGTCTACAGGTGTTCCTATAGATAGAGAGATAGATAGATGGATATATATATATATAGATAGAGAGATAGACAGATAGATAGTTATAGAGAGAGAGAGAGAGAGAGAGAGAGATATATATACCTAAACAAAACACAAGTCTAACACCAAGCATTTAAATCAGCACTGTAGCGATATTTTATACTTCATGCTATCTGTACAAACTATATAATATGAAAAGCTGAGAGTCCACAGATTATATTGGTATACATTTCATCCCTGTGCGATCAAAACTCACTGTTCTGTATGATACATTGTACCTTGGAAATCAATTGCGGGTAAACTTTACCCGTTGGCGGATATAGGTATACAGCGACCTCTGGCGGTTCTAGTGTTAAACATCCATGACTTAAACACTTTATCCAGGATAAAAGCCACATAGCTGCACCTGCAAGGTGAATACAGCTGGTAACAGAAAAAGTGTTATACATTAACAGGTTTATGATATCACTGCCCCGTCTAAGACACGATCTGACTTTAATTACATTTGACTCGAGTGTTTCGTCAACTTAATGTGTTGCTTAAAATAATACTTCTGCATACAGTATGTGACACTGTGAGTGTTGCACGGCCAGATACGGCTCAGCTGACTCAGATAAGGAAATATGATGATATGATGATATGATATGATAATGGGAGACATCCACGTCTGCACTCAGTGCCGCGGACTGTACGTAATGTTACTTTGATCCGGTTACTTATGTTGTGGCAGATATTTAAGTAAGCTTTCTTAACGCTAATGTTATAATAGTCAGATTGCTCTGAAGATGGGAGGTGATATTCTATTAATGTTCACGTTCACACAGTCAGTGATTTTTTCCGGCTGTCTTTCCTGCAACGGCAGTTTTTCTGTATTTCCTTTCTCCTGTAATATGACTTGATCGCTTTAAACTCCGGACACGGAGCTCTGATTGGTCAGCAGGCAGTGCTTTCACTGAGTTGATCTCTTAGCCTGCAAACTAACCTGTTCCGGAGCAGGTTAGGTTGCAGGCTAACCCGCTCAGCATCAGTTACCATAGAGATCTAGCCCGCTAAGAAGAGAACCAGCGTCGTAGGACTGGAAACCCCGAGCTTTCCCTGAAGTTAGCCCGCTAAGCGAAAATCCTGCTTCGTAGTACAGGCCTCTGATGGCAGGTTAAGGCGGGCTTGACTGTGAGAGTCACGGACATGAATTCAGATCAAGGCAGACAGGTTCACAGAATCTCCTGTTTTGCGAATCAGGTGCTTAAATAAATAGCTCTACACCCCTGGCCGAAATGTCCCTAAAATGAAGTCCGAGTTTGAAATATCTCAAACAATGTATGCACTGCCATTTCCCCACATAAACATAACAGTCTGCAATGAAACGGTCTCCTGTGCGCTCCACTTCCTAACTTTCTCGTGCGAACGACAAAGTATCTTGTGCGCACGACAAAGTATCTTGTGCGAACAAGATATTTAATTTTTTTTAATTTGTTTAATAAATAAAAAATGAGATCATAAAGAAAAAAAGGTATTAAAGTATTATTATTACTTTCATTTAAACCCCTTTCATTCATAAATGAAAAGGTAAAACTTATTTTCACCCCAATATATATGTGCTTAAATTGGCTAGCGCTCCAACACATACGTGACAGGCTAAGGGGCGGGACATCTTTTAGCGGTGGACCAATTACAGAAATGTGTTTTATACTGTGTAAAGTAGAGAATACAAAGACGAAGTTAGCAGTTTAAAGTAAAAGGTACGTTGCGTTTAAAAAATGTTTTGTTGTAATATGTTGTCTTTCTGCCTTTATTAAGGACGTATACAGTATGACACAGATATACCCATCAATATGAGAAAAGGAAGCTTAGGGATTGGACCTGGTGCAGCAGACCATTAGATGATCCTCAAACACGGCAACCTCTGACCACCAGATTTAAAGAAAAAAGGTAAAAACAGGTGTCCATTTCATCTTGAATATGGGTTTTAAGCACAGCCTGGCCTTTGTAGTGATAGAAAACACAAAATGACTGGGCTGCTACTTTTTAAAAACATTTTGAGCAAGCTCATCTGAGCTTATCTAAACTAAACTGAGATGAATGCTAGAGACACCCTCCAACACACACACAGACACACACACACACACACACACACACACATACACACACACCGCTTCTCGGTCGGCCCATCAGCCTAATCCACTGTGACATCACATTACCGCCAGCGCTCAGTAGCAACCCTCTCCCTCCAGACCAGGGGTCACCAACCTTTTTTATGATGAGGGCTACTTTAAAAAATAAAACAAGCGGGGGGCTACTTTTACTCCACTTTGTTTTTGTTTTTTGCAGTGTATATATTTAGCACATTTTAACATTATTATATTACATTACATTACATTGCATTTGGCTGACGCTTTTATCCAAAGCGACTTACAATAAGTACAATCGACCAGGAAGACACAACCTTGAAGAAAACAGAATCATATAAGTACATCAGCTTTCATAGAGCCAAACATAGTGCTACTCAACTGGCTGTAGATAGGCCAGTGCTTTATTAGTATACAAGTTAATGATTATATCATCTGATATTTGGGAAGAGTGTTACAGTAGAAATGGCAGAAAGTCTTGTTGCAATTTCCAGATATTGAAAGAGGCCCTGGAGTTTCTCTGGTAATTATCAATAGCAGCAGTTAAGTGAATACTGTTCAAACAATACCTGTGTTTGTGTTTTTGTATTGATTTCTCTGTTTTATCCTTTCATAAATGTGAGGACTAAACTTTCTTCAAACATTCCTGGGTGCTAGGTTTTATTACTTTGGGGGAGGGGAAGTTAAGCAGGCTGGGTGGATGAGAATTCTTCTGCTTAAGGTCTTCAGTGTGTCATGTTTCAGGGAAGTCTACATATCTTGAATGGTATACATGTGTTTAATTACTTTGTATTAGTAATAGCAGTGTGTAAACAAAAGCTGGAAATATGAGAGTATTAATAAGTATATCTTTGTGAACCAGTCTCCGGAATGCGCAGGAAGGGTGTGTGTGTGGATGAAAGCTGCAGTAACATGAGACAGCTAGAGTCCAGGTCCTGTGCTGGCTCGCTCTGATTTGCTATGACCACAGCTCCTCCCGTGTTTTTACAAATATCTCCTGTTGAGTTCTGGGGTCCGGTCTCTTTTCCTCCTGCCGACAAGATGAGAAGATCTCCCGGCATCAGAACAAGAGCAGGGAGTGGGGGCCCACCCCACCCCTTTGAAAGTGTATTGTTACCTTTTATCATTAAAACAGATTATTGTTTAACCCTCATCCTGGCTGTTTTGAGTTTTCCCTCTTTTAAAGCACACTCCTATAGGATCGGCGCAGACCAGAGATATCTGCTCCAACAATTTGGTGACCTGCCGACGTGATGACCTCAGGAGTGGGGTTTTTTAGGGGAGAGCACGAGCAGCCAGCGGATGGAGGGGGATACCTCGAAATAATTTCTGACAACTTAAGGATCCTAAAACTAAAAGGTAAAACGGACGCCTGTTTCTATCGAAGGTCTGTAAATTGGCTAAGCTAAAAGTTAGAGTTGTCAAGAATATTTCCAGGTGTCATTGACGGTATAATGCAATACATATTGTTAACATAGATAGGTAAGTTATAAATAAATAAAGCAACGAGGTGTTAAGAGTACGGTGAAAGGCCCCGTAGATTTTTCAGAATCATACGGCAAAAACTCGTTAGCTGCACGTGAAGCGATGAGGAGTGTAAGACGAAGGTGAAAGGCCCCGTGGGTTTTTTCAGAAATCGAGACGGCTAACTCATCGGGGATGTTCAGTGGTTTTCTAAAGACTCCATCCAGAACAAAACAGAATAGTGCGTTCCAGTTTTCATAGGAATCTGCAGCGCATTATAGGTTAAATCCAAGAGTAGAAACGCGAGCTTCAAAAGCCATTGAAATTAACGGATTTCTCTTGTTCTGTTATATTATTTAGGTGCATATATATATGTATATATTTAGGTGCATATATATATGTATATATATATATTATTGAACACAGGAAAGCCTTAGTCAGATAAAGAAATACGAAGTCATTCTTGTTTCAAGAAAGCCCCCACCTTCTTCTGGAATGCCATCTCACACGGTTGGATAAACACAGAGGTGATTTATGAGAGAAGCTTGTGTGCAGGCAACTCCAGGGCACAGTGAGGAAAGAGAGAGAGACAAGAGAATTAAGATGTTTGAAAAGATTATAAAGAGTAAAAGTTATATAAAATTAACTACTATTCTGGACAATGTCATATTGTTTTATGAGTAAAAACATGAAATAAAATATATTACTAGATATAAGACCTACATGCTTATTGGATTAATAGGGCGTGTCTGTCATAAACATTAGCGCTTAGATGGAATAAAGTGTTGAAATGTTCTCAAGAGTGGGAGTTTTCACAATGCTTTTTGGTTTTTATTGAGACAATTAAGTGGTAAGGACAGAAAACTGTTCCGTGATGATTTCTTTAGGTTTTAGCTTTAGTAATGAAGATTACATTATGTGAGGAAACTTTTCCACCAATACTTCCTTTAAGGGTTAAAAAATATATTCATTAACTGAGAATTGTACTTAATTAGATTTCAGAGGAACTTAATTGCATACAGTAACGTTGAGGGAAAGTAAAAAGAGGTTTACTGAGTATATGAAGTACATTCAAATTAAATATAATAGTGGATTATTCTACCTAGATTAGACATACAAAGAGGACAATTTGTGTGTTATGAACTGGCCTTGTCTTGTTACATTTTTATTGAAGCCAGACTACAAGTCGTATGGTTTAATTTTGATTGAACTCAGTCTCCAAGCAGTGTGATTTCTCTCTGCACATGGTTGAGTCTTCTCTTCCCTTCCCCCGGTCATCCAAGTTATTTGACCCCATGAGGTCAATTCTGTTAGACCACAATCTTGTGTAAGACAAATCATTGTTCTTTTGTCACATTTTGAATCACATAAGAGTTCATTTTGCTAAATCAATTTATCTTTAATTTGTAGTTGGTGTTTGCTAACATTTTTAGGAACGACATAGACCGACACTTGGGTAAAATTACATAACTGTAATCAGATTATTTGTTTTTCAAATATAGCGCTAAATACAGTTCGTTTTGTATTCTGTTACAAATCTAACCATGCTTGTAACACAACATAGATAGATTTAACTTAGATTAAAGAAGATTTTAAAGATGAAGTATATTTTATTTTGCTGACTAGAATTTTAGAAGCAGGACACCAACTAGACAAAAGAGATTTTACAATGTAGTTTTACCACTTTTAATAAAGTAAAAGAATCTTGGTACACTACTACCATTAGTTTGTTTTAGCATTCACATGTTTCAGCATTCCTGACCATATAGACACTATAGACATTTTGTAACCCTTTGGGGGAGAGATTTAAATTGAGTTTTTCTCCAGTTGCTGATTTGCTGTGATTACAGCAGCACTGGATAGTTGTGCGCCACCTTTGGGTTGTACTCTGAATCAGTGTGTTAAGTGAAAGGTTGCTCACTACAGAAACAGAAGAAGTGTACAAAGAACGCATCTCTGAGGAGGTATTGACATTTTGCTTGTGCCTCGTTGACAAGGCAACAGTGGTGTGAAGAGGTACTGCGGTTTTGGGGGGATTTCTGCTGTACAGAGGACAACGTGTGTCTGCCAAGTGATTCCTTCCCTCATCCCAATGCCAGGGAGAGTTTCCTTGGAGCCCACTGACCAGGGCCGGTCCTAGCTTTTTTGGGGACCCTGCCACTGACTACAGCTGCATCACTGACTGTTCTCATTATGACAAGATCTTGAGATAGGCCGGTCTCAGACTGGTCACACTCTGAAGAAACTATGCAATGATTTGACAAGCATAACTGTGCAAGAGTTTTCCAGAGGGTGGTGTACAACATTAGGTTTAGTGTTTTAGATGGGAGGCTGCTTGTTTAAATGATGGTCTGGAATGCTGAAAATATTCAAGTTTATTATTCTTGTTTAGCAAACAAGACATCTGATTATTATGTCACACATAATAATCTTGACATAGAAACTAGCTATGAGTAAAACCAGTGGTTTTATACCATTGTTATCATGAACTAAAAATAAATAGGGAAATAGTATCTTGTTAAAGATGAATGGATTTTATATCCTAGAGAGGATTAGTTATTGTGAATACTCCACAAGGTATCTACTAATGTATTTTAAAGAAACAAATTTAAAGAAATTGAATTGACGCCCTGGGTTCCACACACTGCTAAAGAATTTAACATTGTTTTTAAGTAGACCAGAATTGAAGATAAATGGGTTTAATGAGCTATGAAATGCAGAGCTACACAGATCCTAGTAATGTTTTGACACAAGATAATAATTAAGTACACAAGTTTCTGAAGTAGATCTATTAGACATTTTAATATAGATTAGGTGTTAATAAACTGTAGTAGAGTACTATAAGGAAGTGACATTTTTTGGCTAACACTTTTCAGGGAATGTGGGGAACAGCTGTTCCAATGAAAAGTTAGATGTAGCTTGAACATTATAGTTGTAATCGTGAATTAATTAATGATGGCGCTCCATATATGACAGATTTTTGTAGACAAAGGATACTGGCCTATGCTGAAATATCAAAGTCTCTGCAGAGCACACACATGGCCAAAAAGACTGAGACCAACTGACCTTTGACCCTGACTGACAGTGTAACTTGAGAAGACACTGTCAAGGACTGACTCTGGGGTGACTCTGACCAAACTTGACTTTACAACCTGACAGTGTGAGTGTGAGTGTGAGTGTATGTCTGCATGTGATCAGTGCAACTGCATGATTTAAAACAATGACTAATCAAGCATGCTTTTGGACTAACACATTATTCTGGGGCTCCGTGGGAAATGAGAGGTTTTCCTACAAGTCCACAAAAATTGGAAAACCGTACAGGTGACCCGTTTCTAATCTACTTGATATTTCACTCCCACAGGAGGTGGCAGTTTGCAGAATGTGAAACTCAAACTAAAACATGAAGATTCTGTTTCTTTTAGGACTGAAGGATGGAGAGAAACACTTAATTTCACTGAAGTGTTTACTGTGGAAATGATGGATGTATCTTTGGGAAAAATGTTGGGTATTTTTTATAATCCCTTATTACCTGAAGGTTTTCTTCCCATACAGGATTTTGGTTACACATGAGTTATGTGTAAAAAGGGGGAGTGTAAACTTTACAAGGTACATTTTTCATTTAGGGACTGAAAGGAACCTTCTGCCCCAACTCGGATGTTCAATCTGACCATTGATTGACAGTTTTAGAATGGACCTGCTCCATATCTGGGGATAAGATACTGTTTGATGAATGTTGACATGTTTCTAATATTGATTGAGTTATAACAGGTAACATAGATGCAGAATCAGTGGCCAAGGGGCTACTGTGAGAGAGGTAATTTCAGAATGGAATACTGAGGAAGTTGACCGGTGAGTAATGTTTCAACAGGTATTAAAGTAACTGAGGTTTGAAATGTACAAAGAACATATTACAGTTAAAGCTAAAACATTGTAATGTAATGAGACCAAATGTAATTTAGACAACATCATGTAATTAGCCTGGTAAATAAGTAAAAGCCATAGACTTTATTGTTTAGGTCATTATGGGGATATACATTTCATCTAAATTCATAATGGAAAGACATTTGATGACAGTTTGTTGGAATTCTGTATTCATTTTTTTCAGCTTGATAATATCTAAGCACTGACAGGTAGAAGCAGTATCACCAGGAAATCATTCACTTTGTCAGTATCATGATTTTGGTTGTTTCTGAATCCATAACATTAGTGTGTTTCTTTACCAGAAACATTAGCAGTTCATATTATATTTAGATTTTAAAATGGGATCTCAGGGATTTCATTAAGAATAACACAGACGCTTGTCAGAAACTCAGAGCTATTGAAATATGTTATTTGGTTCACCTAGAGATGTTGGAGTTTTGTTTTGTGGCCACACACCAAGTATTAAGATTCTGAAGCTGCACTGGCAGATAGGAGGTCTACAATTAATTTAGAAAACCTGTTCACAGACGTCTGTTATTTTTAAGAGACCCCACCAACAGGCTCCAAGCTGCTTACGCAATGGTGGGTCAAACAGCGGAGGGCCCCGGAGCCCTGAGCGTAGGCTTGAGGGATTTGTATCAGATTTCTCCATACAGGTTGGTGATGCCAAAGGGGGACACGAGACACAGGAGGCGGACACAGCAGAGTTCGTCTGGCTGAAGGTCATCAGGACAAAGTGGCTCAACCCCAGGCTCTCCGGCCCCGACCGAGTGACCCAGCGGATCTCTCATGCCGTCCGCGTGGGAGGAAAGGGGGACAGCTCGTACCACGGGAGCCAGAGTGCGGCGAGGAAACCACCTGCTAGGACCGGGGATGACATCAGGATGGACGTGATCCTCGCAGAGGAGGTCGACTCGGAAGCTGTCATCAGTGGACGGGAGGAGCAGGATCCGGAGGACATCTCTACAGCAGACGACTCGGAAGCGGCTGTCAGCGGACAAAGGGGGACTTGTCGAGGCAGCAGAGGAGTCTACTTCTCTCTGATCAGTTCCACCAGTGAAGGGAAAGCCGCATCTCCCCCTCCCTATCAGCTGCCCTTGTTGGCGTATTCCTCTGAGGGGGGGGGGGGGGGGGGGCTGATGATTTCACCACACAAGGAGACTGCTTCCTAGTACTCAGATCGCCCCCTAATGGTTCCTTTACTGCCATGGAAGATGGTGTTCTGTTACCAAACTTTCAAGTACTTTGAGTCTCAGTTTCTGATAGATTTATACAATATTGGGGGACAGACACAGTAGAACAGAATGATAGTAGATATGTTTCAAAATGTCTTGTGTAAGTTTATCTCTTGAGAGATAAAAAGGGGGATTAATGATTATATCATCTGATATTTGGGAAGAGTGTTACAGTAGAAATGGCAGAAAGTCTTGTTGCAATTTCCAGATATTGAAAGAGGCCCTGGAGTTTCTCTGGTAATTATCAATAGCAGCAGTTAAGTGAATACTGTTCAAACAATACCTGTGTTTGTGTTTTTGTATTGATTTCTCTGTTTTATCCTTTCATAAATGTGAGGACTAAACTTTCTTCAAACATTCCTGGGTGCTAGGTTTTATTACTTTGGGGGAGGGGAAGTTAAGCAGGCTGGGTGGATGAGAATTCTTCTGCTTAAGGTCTTCAGTATGTCATGTTTCTGGGAAGTCTACATATCTTGAATGGTATATATGTGTTTAATTACTTTGTATTAGTAATAGCAGTGTGTAAACAAAAGCTGGAAATATGAGAGTATTAATAAGTATATCTTTGTGAACAAGTCTCCGGAATGCGCAGGAAGGGTGTGTGTGTGGATGAAAGCTGCAGTAACATGAGACAGCTAGAGTCCAGGTCCTGTGCTGGCTCGCTCTGATTTGCTATGACCACAGCTCCTCCCGTGTTTTTACAAATATCTCCTGTTGAGTTCTGGGGTCCGGTCTCTTTTCCTCCTGCCGACAAGATGAGAAGATCTCCCGGCATCAGAACAAGAGCAGGGAGTGGGGGCCCACCCCACCCCTTTGAAAGTGTATTGTATTGTTACCTTTTATCATTAAAACAGATTATTGTTTAACCCTCATCCTGGCTGTTTTGAGTTTTCCCTCTTTTAAAGCACACTCCTATAGGATCGGCGCAGACCAGAGATATCTGCTCCAACAAAGTGCTCTGTTAGCAGTTCATTGTTAGTAATTCTATCGCTCGAAGTGGAGTCAAAAGAGATGAGTTTTCAGTCTGCGCCGGAAGGTGTGTAAGCTTTCTGCTGTCCTGATGTCAATGGAGAGCTCATTCCACCATTTTGGAGCCAGGATAGCAAACCCACGTGTTTTTGCGGATGGGAACTTGGGTCCCCCTCGCAGCGAGGGTGCAGCGAGTCGTTTGGCTGATGCAGAGCGTAGTGCACGCGCTGGGGTGTACGGTTTAACCATGTCCTGGATGTAGGAAGGGCCAGATCTATTCGCAGAATGGTACGCAAGTACCATTGTCTTGAAGTGGATTCTGGCAGTTACCGGAAGCCAGTGAAGGGAGAGGAGGAGCGGAGTGGTGTGGGAGAATTTAGGAAGGTTGAAGACCAGACGAGCCGCTGCATTCTGGATGAGCTGCAGAGATCGGATGGCACATGCAGGTAGACCAGCCAGGAGGGAGTTGCAGTAGTCTAGGCGTGAGGTGACGAGAGCCTGGACCAGAACCTGCGTGGATTTCTGGGTCAGCTGGGGACGTATCTTCCCGATGTTGTAAAGCGTGTATCTGCAGCAACGGGTTGTAGCAGCGATGTTTGCAGTGAAGGACAGGTTGTTATCTAGGATCACACCCAGATTCCTTGCAGTCTGAGTCGGGGAAACAACAGAGGTGCCGATGTTGATCGTCAGGTCAAGAGTGGGACAATCTTTTCCCGGAAGGAAAAGCAGTTCAGTCTTGTCAAGGTTGAGCTTGAGGTGATGAGCAGACATCCACTGAGAGATGTCAGCTAGACAAGCAGAGATGCGTGCGACGACCTGGGTCTCTGAGCGGGGAAAGGACAGAATTAATATATGCTTACCTTTAACCTTTGTGTGCATTTTGGGTCTGTGGGACCCAGTGTTTACAAAAATAAAATGTATGCAATTTTTAAATGTTGAAGTGAAATGCATCAATCTGGTGCAATTTGAGCACAAAATGAATTTATGGATACAGCTCTCAACACTCATATGAAGGCGAGCTGTATACTTTTCAGTAATCCAAACATCTTTAGAATATGATCACAACCAATAACAAATCATTTAAACGTGTTTATTCTTATCTTATGTTACCTAGTTAGCATTATATCTTTTAATTTATGCATATTTTACTAATCACCCCCTTTTTAAACTGTTTTTTATTTTTTTACTATCCTATAGTAGCCTACACATTGGAATGATTTATTACTTTATCTATATTAAATAGATCAAGGTTAGATGAACTAATACGGGATCAGCTGGCTGAGCACACTAACAGCTCGACGCTCAGAGAAAAGTTGCTAATGATGACAGACAAGCTCACTTTAACAAGAGCAGTGGAGGTAGCTTTCTAGCTTGAGTCAGCTGCAGCCTTAGCATCCCAGCTAGCTCCCTCCTCCAGTTATTTTCCCCACAGACCCATGGTACTAACTCAAACGGTGGCGCTACCCATGGAGCTTCCCGGGGAGGTTTTCCCTGAGGACAACTTTGATGTGAACTTTGCAGCACGCCAGGGTACGGCAGCACGCCGGGCCTGTGGTAATTGTGGCTCATCATCGCACCAGAGTCGAGCTCCAAACTGCCCTGCCAAGGGACAGAGGTGTCAACGCTGTGGCAGACAGGACCATTTCGCACGGGTCTGTCGCTCTGTTCCTGCAACCGACAGCCCACCTCCACGTACGCCTGGGCCACACGCACCGACGACCATCCACTCAGTGGCCGCCATCTCCCGACCGCTGAAGTGCTGCACGGTGGAGCTGGATGGGGTCTGCCTCCCGCTGCTGCTGGATACGGGGGCCTCCAAGTCGCTCCTGAATCTTTCCACGGTCCGGCATCTCTTTCCGCTCCGAACACTCACTGCCGACTCCGAGGATCTGTACGGGTATGGACACCAGAGTTCCCGTTAGAATATTTTTTCGCCGGTCAACATGTCCGTTAAAGTTTAAATCTTCCGGACAACATTTGAAAAGTGCCGGTCAAAGGTCTTCTTTGTTATTTATTGAGCTTTAAAACAAATTGATATGATTCGATATTAAACAAACTAATTATAGTAGATTAACTATTCAAAAGTGTACAGTAATTTACAATAATAAACGGAGCGCTCTCTCCCTCTCCTGACAGCCCGTCATGCAGCAGGTGGAACAGTGATGAGTAACCCGACAGTAAAACTAACTAGTTACGGTAGTTTGAGAGGTCATTAAAATAGCTACGTGTGATATTCTAACCTGAAGTGTGTGTTTTGTTCCGCTCACTGCTGCATGTGGTTATGCAGAGCTGCTGTCGACCCTATGGTGTTGACTCGTCAGCAGCAGCTGATCTCTCTCTCCCGTCAGATTAGACTTTAGTCGCGTTTATCTCTATATCGATCAGATCTAGCTAGTTCTAGCTAATGATAGGACTACCTGCTTATTAAAAGACACCTAAACAATAAACGTCGCTATGCCGGGTGAGGCAGCAAAGTATAGCGCAGCATTATGCATTGGTTTACATGCCCACCGGAACCCCGAGGCATTACCAACAGATCAACGCACAATCAACCCATACAGGACATCTCTTTCTCCATATTAAGTGTTAGACATTAGAATTTACTATTCTTGTCTGTCACATACTCTTTTGTCTAAACGGAAATTATTTGGACGGACACTTTGACCGGAGAGATTTAGATTTGCCGGTCTTCAGCATATTTTACCGGTCATATTCCGGTAATTACCGGCTAATGGGAACTCTGATGGACACTCTAAAATTGGAATGGCGGGCACAATAACCTTTGCTGTGCGTTACGGGACTAAGGCTCTCCCCGCATTCACCTTTCAAGTGTCTCACCAGGGGGCCAACCTCATGGGTTTTGATTTGTTTTGTGAGTTGGGTTTCACCCTTGTGGACAATTCTGGGGCTGCCATCTTGTCTGTTGGCTCGCCGTGGCATCAGCGCTGGCCTGCTCTGTTCAGTGGTTTGGGATGCCTCACCGCCTTTGACCACCAGCCCCTCCTCAAGCCTGGGGTACACCCCGTGATTCAGCCCATACACCGCCTGCCTCTCGCCCTGCGCGACGACGTCACCGGTGAGCTGCAAAAACTGTTGGACGCGGGCATCATCGAACGCATTGATGCTTCCCCGTGGATTTCAAACCTGGTGGTGGTGAAGACGAAGTCAGGGGGCCTGCGCCCGTGTATCGACCTCACGCCGATGAACAAGGCATTGATACCTGACAGGTGTCCGTTGCCCACAGTGGAGAAGCTAGCCGCACAATTCTACAGCTCTTCCATGTTCACGAAACTAGACCTTCGCCAAGGATACCTGCAGGTTCCGCTGCACCCTGACAGCCGCAGCCTTACAGCTTTCGTGACTCATGTCGGAGTGTTTCGCTACACCCGCATGCCCTTCGGCCTCAGCTCGGCCCCCAGCTGTTTTAAAAAAATCATGACCACCATCTTCACCGGCATCCCGGGCGTGGTCGTCTTCCTGGACGAAATAGTGGTTCATGGTGCAACACCAGCCGTTCATGATGAACGCCTGGCGAGGATGCTGGACGTCCTCGCCAGTCACAACCTCACACTCAATGGGAAAAAATGCACCTTCACTGTTCCAGCCATCAAGTTTGTGGGGTTCCGCCTGACCGCCGACAGCCTCAGCCCGCTACACTCCAACGTAGAGGCGGTGCTGCGCCTGCCTGAGCCGTCCTGTCCAGCTCAGATCTCTTCTTTTCTGGGGATGACGGCCTACTACCTGCGTTTCCTTCCTCAGTACTCCTCGACCACCTCCCCACTACGCGAACTCCTGAAATAGGACGCGGTCTGGGAGTGGACCCCGGCCTGCTCTGCCGCTATTCGCCAGCTCAAGACGCAGCTCACCTCAACGCCGGTGCTCGCATTCTTTGACCTGGCGAGCCCATGTTCGTGACCTGTGCGAGCGGTGGCACATGTACGTGTATGGGCGACATTTTACGTTGCGTACTGACCATCAGGCTCTCACAGCCCTGCTTGCTACATCGGGGTCGGGGCACAAACCGCTGAGTGATCTACCGCTGGTCAGAGAGACTCCTGCCGTATGACTTTACCACAGTGTTTACTCCCGGCAGGGGGAATGTGGTGGCTGACCTGCTCTCCCGCGCCTCATGCTCCACGCCCCGCTTCAGGCCGCGGTTTCCCTGGAGGACCTTCGGCTCGCGTCGGAGGAGGACCCCACGCTCTCCCGGCTACGCACTTACATCCGGGAATTGTTCCCGGAGGAGCTGGCGTCTTTTCATCGGGTCAAGGACGAGCTGACCTGCTGGAACGGTGTCTGCACGTTCGTTCCCATCGACCTCAGGGCACGCGTATTGGCTATGGCGCACGAGGGCCACCTGGGTATCGTGAAGGTGAAACAGCGCTGCAGGGATTTGGTGTGGTGGCCGGGCATAGATCGAGATATAGAGACAATGGTGAAGGAGTGCACGGCCTGCCTTATATACACAACGGGCTGTTCAATGGGGCTGATGTATTGTGTAGATTCTACCAGAAGGAAAATCACGGTCAAACTCCTTATGAAGCGGCGAGATGCCACATTGCTTTTCTTCCCGACTGCAACGCTGGTCCCGCAAATCAAGCAAGAACGTGATTGGTCGATATTCATTGTGGGGTGGGGGGAGGAGGTGTGTTAGAGTTGTCGGAAGTAGATAGAGTTCACTATGATTGAGGTTTTGTTTATGCATAAGGTAGATTCTTTTAATTACATTTCCTTTTTTGTTTTGTGTATTTTATACATTTTGGATTTGCTTGGAGAGCTATTTTTAGAACATGCCCGGCGGGCGACTCACGTTGCCCCTGCGGGCGATTAAGTGCCCAAGGGCACCGTGTTGGCTACCCGTGTTGGCTACCCCTGCTCCAGACACAGTCGGATAAGAGGAACTCAGAGGCATCCTCTTCATCCTCCTCCATATAATCCAGCTGTAGGACATCCTCCGCGGGTGGAACCACGGTGAGGTCCAGTTGGGAGCCCCAGCTTGACACAGCGCGGGGCTCCGCTCTAGCGGCTCTTGCCGCCACCGGGCCCCAGCCTGACACGGCGTGGGGCTCCGATTTCGCGGCTACCGCCGTTGTTGAGCCCCAGCCTGACACAGCGCGGGGCTCAATCTCCACGGCGGTCGCCACCATGTCCCGATTGACGGCCGGCGAATCAACGGACATGAAGGGGTCCTGTCCCGACAGGCTAGCTTGGCGTCGGCGGAGGCTCTTGATGGTGAAGCGGGCACAATGCCCGCACGAACCGGGGGTATCGATAGCTTCCTGGGCGTGTTCCAGCCCAAGGCAGGACGAGCAGACCTAGTGTGAGTCCGTGCTCGAGGTCTTAAACCCGCAGCCTCCGAGCCTCCGACTCCTCTGGTGTGAGGGAGAGAAGGGTCCATCCTCGTTTGCCGGGGTGTCGGCGCGGAGGGACAAGCTAGTAACAGGTATGTTACCGAGAAAAGAAATCCAACCTTATCGTTATTCCGAAAGGAAAAAACGACGGGGTACATTTTTCTCCAAAAAATATTAACTGGTGTGTTAATATCTTTCTTATCTCCGTCTCCTCTGGTGTGAGGGAGAGAAGAGTCCGTCCTCGCTCGCCGTGGTGTCGGCGCGGAGGGATAAACTAGCAACACTTATGTTATTGTTTGAAGAAAAAATCAAACCTTACCGTTATTTCGAAAGAAAAAACGGCGGGGCAGATTACAATATTAACTGGTGTGTTAATATTTGTTCAATTCTTCTGCAAAGCAAAAAAGGAACCGGCAAGCGCCCGTCGACCGAATGTTAGCTTGGGTTCAGTCTGTGGACCGTTAAGCTAGCCCGGCTACTGATATTCGAGATGTGCTCTGAAGCGAGAAGAGGTGACGCTGCGACGTAGCGCAAGCTACTTAAAGGGTGGGTGGATTCCCTGACGTAGACGTCAAGATCACCAGCCAATGAGGATTGGCGTAATGAGATTGATGCTTCTGTTTGCATACAAGTTGAGGCGCATCCCATAGTGAGACATCGATCGGAGTGTTATGAATGAGAACAACAGTTTGTTCGTTCTCATCTGCAACTCCCCTGGGCACCCCTATGCTGTCAATGTACACTGTGGAGCTAAAACTCCCTCCTGGGACTGACCTCTTGGCCCTGCTGGATTTGGGGTGGTTTGCCAGTTTGGTTATTGTTAGAGAATATTTTAATCCGATCTCTTTGTGTCTTGAGTTTCTCAGTTTTTCTGAGAAACCTGTCAAATTAGAAACATATGCTTTGTGTTAAGTCGCTCCTATCTGTAATGTGAGGAGGAGGACACAGGTCAAGAGGTCCTCTGCCTTCCTGTGGGTGAGGGGTTTGGTTCATTTGAGTTGGGAATACAGAGGGGTCTTTGTTCAAAGGTCTGGTAATAATTAAGATAAGAAAAGGCGGGCTTTCTAGATCCCTCCTTTTCTCTCTACAGATGAATGTTTCTACTCTTTGTGTCTTCAGAGTTTGCTTGGTCGTTTACATGCAAGTGTGAAATGCTCTGTGATCTCTCCGGCCGTATTCTACTCTCAATAAATATCAGTGTTTGACTAAAGCCGCTCCTGCTTCCATCCTTTCCTGAGCCTTGGCTCTGCATTGCTGCACAGAAGTTTTCTTCACAAATTGGCGTTGTCGGCAGGATACCAAAAGATTTTCAGGACTGGTAAGTGTAATTTCAAATCCATATTTGGACATTGCCTTACCAGATTCTGTGATTGACGGTATCATAAAAAATTACCTGTGAAACTGAGCGACTGCATTTTTTTTTGGTTTCTCTACTCTTTACATTTGGGGGTTTTAATGATAACCTGGGGAATCGGTGTCGAGGGGACTCATCCTGGCCGATTTTCCCTGTGACTGCTGCTGGGGCATGTGCCTTCAGAGCAAACACAGCTCGTGTAAAAACAATAAGAATATTTGGGGGTAATGATAACCTAGGAATATCGATTTTGACTGATTTCCTCTGTGTGTGTTTTTTGGAATTATATTACCAGACAATTACACACAGCAAATATTCGGAGAGACTTTAAAGAGAGCATCAGTAAAGTGGACTTCTGCATTAGGAGCAATGTGATAGATTTGTATTGAAACAAATCGCCGAATTCTGGAGGTTTCAGTGGTCAACCGGTTAAATTAACAGCAGGCATCACCTCGGATCTGCCTGCTGCTGCTGCAGAGTGGCAAAGAGGAAGAAAAGCACAGAGTGTCATATATCTTTTCCTCACACCATTGCCGATTTTTTTTTTAAAAAAGGAAACAGAACGGTCTAAAAGCATTTCTCTTTGTCTGCGACCATCTTCTACTATTTTGTTGGCAAGATTGGGGCAAACAACGGAGTGCTGTGTCGCCTGGCGCGCCGCAGTTTCCTACTTGCTGGAGAAACTGGATGTCTGTCCGGGATGCACACATCAAAATATAGGTTAATTGGTCATTAATGGGAAGGGTGGTACGCGAGAATGTGACATAGCGCTATATTTCATCGTTGTAATGAACTGATGGGTTGTTAAATTGGACTGTTGTTGGAGAAGAAAAGGTACTGAATAAATAAAAAGTCTATGCTCTCCGGATCGGGGTGAGCAAAGTACCACTAAATTGGCATAGTGGTTGTTGATTGAGAATAAATTAGTTATTGCTCTTCAACAGATTCCGTTCTTAGCACTTGTACAAGTATATATGAGTAAGAAGGCACTCATATTAAACAGATATTTCCCTACCTCTGAAATCTCTCTATTCGGATTAAATTAAGTTGGATGAGCTTTGCTGTCACGCTGATGTTTATTACGAGTTCATGTTTGTTTGTCTAATTGCAGTGTTTGTTTTATTGTACTAACCGTTAAACATGGGTAATACTGTCTCCACAAACGATTCAGTTGGTAAGAGGAAAACAAATTCACGCACCAAGACACCTTCTAAAAATCCAATTACAGACAGCCACTACACTCATATGTTTTCCCATAATATGCCGTCTGGAATTGTCTGAAGAAGCTTGGATTGGTCTAAAGTTATGCCGTTTACCTCGTTACTTTGTAAACACTCACAACAGAATAATCAGAAAGGGAAGATTCAATTTGATTGGCCTTTAACCGGTACTTTTGACATGGGCGTGTTGTGGCAGGCATTTAAACTTGTTGAAAAAGATCTGAATCCCTCCTGGGACATAGGATACATGAAAGAATGTGTTAAAACTTGGATGTCTATTGCAGAGAAAAGAGGATATAATGAGCGAAATAATGAAAAATCAGTCGGCGTCGAGCGAGGCTCCATTGAGCTCAAAGCGTTGATTGATCGGGTTTCTAAATGTGCGGCGACTTGTCATTTGCTAGACAAGGAAAGTCTCCCACCCCCTCTCAGCTCATTTGCATTTTAACAGACGCTGGGCTGCTGGAGGAAAAGCAGGCTGTGTCTCTCTGTACACAAATGATCCACGCGACAGAACTCTCAATAGGAGAGGTTCCTATTGTTAACCCCTGGACACACGCTGAAGTCACTAATCACGCTCCCAGTCCCACTAAAAGCCCAGATGAGTATCTGTCGTGGTTGACTAATGTCTGCTCAGTTTATAACTGTTTGGTTCATGATGTTAAACAGCTGATAATCCTAACATACAAGGCAGATTGGCCCACGTGCAGAGACGAGTTTACATTTCCTGAGTGTACGCCTGCAGGTGATTGGCCTCCGGCACAGACGCGCGACATGTGGATTCAGAACGTCGCTGCTTTGGCTATTAGAGCATGCGCTAAGACTCACACAGATTTTTCCCAAGTGATGGCTTGCATACAGAGCCCAACAGAAACTGTCCCAGAATTTATCCAGCGTTTCATGACAGTGTGGGATAATAATGCGGGCATTAAAAGGGAGGGCAATAATTTGTTCGCCATACAGAGCTTGTTACATAACTTAATCCCAGAGACAGCTCAAGCCTACATGATGGCGACTCCTGACTGGCAAGTTAAAACCTGGAAACTCACGATAGCCACAATGCGTGCCCTGCATAGGAGCCAGATATTTCTGACCCCCAGAATTGGCCAGCTGCTGCAACAATTGCCTAAAAATACACAGGCTTATCAGGGTGCGGATAACTCCCAGCAGTTTCAGGGACAAAACCACACACAGCAGTATCAAAATCAGGGAAGATCAGAGGGTTATCAAAACAAGAGCAGACAGCAGCAGAACAAAAATTCCAAAAAGTTGATGCCATGTCGTGTTTGCGGTGCAACGGACCACTGGGCGGGGTAGTGCGAAAAGAGATGGGGAGCTCAGCAGAACACACAATCCTTGCCTGCTCTACCCCAGCCCCCCAGGCATCCTGCATTATTGCCGCCCCCACACTATGACAGACAGGCTCGACATGGGCAAAACGGTCAGCAAAGTGGATTTAATAGAAGATAGGGGTACCATGGAGAAATAGGATCAGATTCACAGCATTTCCCCATTCAAGCAGCAACAATTCGCCTTTCCAATAACCCGCGTGAAGATCCGATTATGCCCGTTGATTTTAGTGGTACGGCTGTAGATATTTTGATTGACAGTGGAGCCACATTGTCTGCAGTACGTACTAAGGAGAAAGTGTGTGAAGCAACTAATTTTGTTACAACAATGGGCGTTTCTGGCATTCCTATGTCCGAGCCCATTTCAGAGAGTACTAATGTTTCAAACGATGGGTCAAATGTGCAACACTCTTTCATTATTTCAGATGGAAGTCCTATTAATTTAACGGGCAGAGTGTCACGGTTATCATGTCAGGTCACAGGTCTATGTCTAGGTTTGGGTGTTTTCACTGTTCTCTGTCATGTTTTCCTCCTGTCGTTAGTTTCCCTGGTGTCCCTGTGTTTTCTCCTCCCTCCTCACCTGTGTCTCGTTAGCTGATTGTGTTCACCTGTGGCCCTTGTGTTTCTCCTTCCCTGCCCGGCTGTTTCTTGTCTTGTAATTATCCCTCCCTGTATTTAGTCTTGTCTCGTGCTGTGTTCAGTGTTGGTGCTTCTTTTGTTTGTGACCTAGTTCACCGTAGAGTGTTTTGTTTGTTGAAGTTATATATTAGATAAGAGCCCTTGCAATAAAGGTATTATCAAGTGTTATCTGCGTTTGGGTCCTACCTGCTTCACTCTGCGCTATCAGAAAGCACCAACCAAGAAATGGGCCCAGCAGATCCGTTCGAGCTGGAATTATTGAATTTTTCCTTTTTTTTGGCTAACTGCTCGGATCGATGGAAGAGAGCACCCGGAGTTCAGCAGCGAGAGGCTGTGTTGTCGGAGGCGCGCCAAATGGCTAGAGAGAAACCAGGTTTGGTGAAGTTCTTACCTGGCTGGATTTCAAAGATCCTCCCGGTGTGTGATTCCCGGCCTGCTAGCCCCAGGCATGCTAGCTCCCTGCCCCCCGATTCCCAACCTGGCACCATACGCCTTGGTGGGTTCCGTCTGGAGTCAGCCCCTGCTTCTTCCCCATTTCCTGCTCCTGTCCAGGATCCATTCTCGGGTACTCGTCTGGCTTATGGAGGTCCACGGAGTATTCAGGCGGCTGCTAAAAGGAGTCGCAAGGCCAAGCTAGCAGCCCGAGCCCCAAGAGCCATGGCTCCAGCCCCAGTTCCGGCCCCAGCAGCCATGGTTCTGGCTCCAGTACCGGCTCCAGAACCCCTGGTCCCGACTCCAGTTTCGGCTCCAGGACTGGCTTACCGGCCGACGCCAGCTCCCCGTGTCCTGTCGGCATACCGGCCGACGCCAGCACCCCGTGTCCTGTCGGCGTACCGGCCGACTCCAGCACCTCGTCTCTTGTTGGCTCCCCAGCCAACTCCAGCTCCCCGTGTCCTGTCGGCGTACCGGCCGACTCCAGCACCTCGTCTGCTGCTGGCGTTCCAGCCGACGCCAGCACCCCGTGTCCTGTCGGCGTACCAGCCAACTCCAGCTCCCCGTGTCCTGTCGGCATACCGGCCGACGCCAGCACCCCGTGTCCTGTCGGCGTACCGGCCGACTCCAGCACCTCGTCTCTTGTTGGCTCCCCAGCCAACACCAGCTCCCCGTGTCCTGTCGGCGTACCGGCCGACTCCAGCACCTCGTCTCTTGTTGGCTCCTCAGCCAACACCAGCTCCCCGTGTCCTGTCGGCGTACCGGCCGACTCCAGCACCCCGTGTTCTGTTGGCGAACCAACTCTCTCAGGTTTCCCCTCCAGACACTTCTCAAGTCCCCTCTCAAGTTCCTACCGGAGTCCCCTCTCAAGTTTCCCCTCAGGTCCCCTCTCGAGTCTTTTCTCAAGTCCCCTCTCAGGTCCCCTCTCGAGTTCCCTCTCGAGTCTTTTCTCGAGTCCCCTCTCAAGTCAACTCTCCAGTGTCCTCTCGAGTCACCTCTCAAGTCAACTCTCCAGTGTCCTCTCGAGTCACCTCTCAAGTCAACTCTCCAGTGTCCTCTCGAGTCACCTCTCAAGTTTCCCCTCAGGTCTCTTCTCGAGTCCCCTCTCAAGTCACCTCTCAAGTTCCTACCCGAGTCCCCTCTCAAGTTTCCCCTCAGGTCTCCTCTCGAGTTCCCTCTCAAGTCCCCTCTCGAGTTACCTCTCGAGTCACCTCTCGAGTTCCTTCTCGAGTCACCTCTCAAGTCAACTCTCCAGTGTCCTCTCGAGTCACCTCTCAAGTTTCCCCTCAGGTCTCCTCTCGAGTTCCCTCTCAAGTCCCCTCTCAGGTCTCCTCTCGAGTCCCCTCTCAGGTCCCCTCTCGAGTTACCTCTCGAGTCTCCTCTCGAGTTCCCTCTCAAGTCCCTTCTCAGGTCCCCTCTCGAGTTACCTCTCGAGTCACCTCTCGAGTTCCTTCTCGAGTCACCTCTCAAGTCAACTCTCCAGTGTCCTCTCGAGTCACCTCTCAAGTCAACTCTCCAGTGTCCTCTCGAGTCACCTCTCAAGTCAACTCTCCAGTGTCCTCTCGAGTCACCTCCCAAGTCAACTCTCCAGTGTCCTCTCGAGTCACCTCTCAAGTTTCCCCTCAGGTCTCCTCTCGAGTTCCCTCTCAAGTCCCCTCTCAAGTCCCCTCTCAGGTCCCCTCTCGAGTTACCTCTCGAGTCACCTCTCGAGTTCCTTCTCGAGTCCACTCTCCAGTTTCCTCTCGAGTTCCCTCTCAAGCCCTCTCTCGAGTCCCCACTCAAGCCCCTACTCATGTGCCGTTGGAGGTCCCGCAGACTAGTCTTCTGCCGGGGGTCCTGCCAACCCCATGTCCTGTCCCGTTGGAGGTCCCGCCGTCTACTCTCCTGCCGGGGTCCTGCCAATCCTTTGTCCTGTCTCGTTGGAGGCCCCGCCGACTACTCTCCTGCCGGGGGTCCTGCCAACCCCATGTCCTGTCCAGTTGGAGGTCCCGCAGACTAGTCTTCTGCCGGGGGTCCTGCCAACCCCATGTCTTGTCCAGTTGGAGGTCCCGCAGACTAGTCTTCTGCCGGGGGTCCTGCCAACCCCATGTCCTGTACCGTTGGAGGTTCCGCTGGGGGTCCTGCCAACCTCATGTCCTGTCCAGTTGGAGGTCCCGCAGACTAGTCTTCTGCCGGGGGTCCTGCCAACCCCATGTCCTGTCCCGTTGGAGGTCCCGCCGTCTACTCTCCTGCCGGGGGTCCCTGCCAACCCTTTGTCCTGTCTCGTTGGAGGCCCCGCCGACTACTCTCCTGCCGGGGGTCCTGCCAACCCCATGTCCTGTCCAGTTGGAGGTCCCGCAGACTAGTCTTCTGCCGGGGGTCCTGCCAACCCCATGTCTTGTCCAGTTGGAGGTCCCGCAGACTAGTCTCCTGCCGGGGGTCCTGCCAACCCTTTGTCCTGTCCCGTTGGAGGCCCCGCCGACTACTCTCCTGCCGGGGGTCCTGCCAACCCCATGTCCTGTCCCGTTGGAGTTCCCGCCGACTACGCTCCTGCCGGGGGTCCTGCCAACCCTATGTCCTGTGCCGTTGGAGGTCCCGCCGTCTACTCTCCTGCCGGGGGTCCTGCCAATCCTATGTCCTGTGCTGTTGGAGGCCCCGCCGACTACTCTCCTGCCGGGGGTCCTGCCAACCCTGTGTCCTGTCCCGTTGGAGGCCCCGCCGACTACTCTCCTGCCGGGGGTCCTGCCAACCCTTTGTCCTGTCTCGTTGGAGGTCCCGTCGTCTACTCTCCTGCCGGGGGGTCCTGCCAACCCTTTGTCCTGTCTCGTTGGAGGTCCCGTCGTCCACTCTCCTGCTGGGGGTCCTGCCAACTCCTGGTCCTCTTCCGTGGGGGATCCTGCCGAAGCCTGTCCCGCCGGCTCCGGTTCCTGTCCGGCCGACACCGGGTCCTGCCCGGCCTCCGGAGCTGTCTGGTCTTCGCCCTCATGCTCGGCCCCCTGAGTTCGCCCGCTGTGGCCTTCGCCCCACCATGGACTCTGCCTTGCCCCCGGGCCGTCCGCCCGAGACCCCCACCTTGGACTCTGCCTTGCCCCCGGGTCGTTCCGCCCGAGTTCCCCACCATGGACTCTGCCTTGCCCCCGGGCCGTCCGCCCGAGACCCCCCACCTTGGACTCTGCCTTGCCCCCGGGCCGTCCGCCCGAGTTCCGCACCTTAGACTCTGCCTTGCCCCCGGGCCGTCCGCCCGAGATCCCTTCCTGGTCCCCTACTGGGCTCCTGGGTGGTCAGCTTAGTCCCGTCCTCCGGACCCCCTCCACCCACCCTGGTGGCCTAGGGATACGTCCCTCCTCCGGACCCCCTCCACCCACCCTGCTGGACTGTGTTGGATTTTTGTTTTGGGGTTTAGGGACGTCTGGAATCCGTCCCTTGAGGGGGGGGTTCTGTCACGGTTATCATGTCAGGTCACAGGTCTATGTCTAGGTTTGGGTGTTTTCACTGTTCTCTGTCATGTTTTCCTCCTGTCGTTAGTTTCCCTGGTGTCCCTGTGTTTCTCCTCCCTCCTCACCTGTGTCTCGTTAGCTGATTGTGTTCACCTGTGGCCCTTGTGTTTCTCCTTCCCTGCCCGGCTGTTTCTTGTCTTGTAATTATCCCTCCCTGTATTTAGTCTTGTCTCGTGCTGTGTTCAGTGTTGGTGCTTCTTTTGTTTGTGACCTAGTTCACCGTAGAGTGTTTTGTTTGTTGAAGTTATATATTAGATAAGAGCCCTTGCAATAAAGGTATTATCAAGTGTTATCTGCGTTTGGGTCCTACCTGCTTCACTCTGCGCTATCACAGAGACTTACTTTGTAAGTTACAGACAACAATACATTGCACTCCAGATGGATTGTTTTTGACTATTCCTGACAGCAAAGTCTATCAAGCTGTCCAATTCATTCAATCATCTCAAGACAACCTTTATTGTTGGTCATTTCCAGATTTCAACATGATTTCTGTTTTCTCCACAACAGGGATTCAGAAAATTACTAGCATTTCCCCTGTGTGTGCTTCCTTAATGTCTCTTATGCGGCCTGTGTTGAATTGTCACTGCACAGCTGCTTTTAACCCGTCAGATGACTATGCGCTATCAGTAAGGGTTTTTTGCAAAGCTCAGATCAGTTGGAATGCGAGCAGTTTTTGTTTTTAGGAACACAAGGATGTGCGTCGCCTCTTAGGCTCACACCCCCACAGCAGGCCCTTCTAGCAGTAGACACAATCCCTCACGTCACACTAGCTATCACTCCAGGCAGTAGTCCTAAGGAGGTGGGGGCTATGGCAGCCCACTGCCATGCTCAGGCTGGGAGCTGCAACAGCTTCTCTCCCTCACACACACACACGCACTTAATCTAATTAACCTTGGGGAGGAACACTACATGCTGCGTCTCCCGGAGCCCATTCCTCTTCCCCTTTGCATCCAGAAAGCCAGTATCTGTTTGCATTTACATTCAGAGGTAAACAAATCACATTCACGCGCCTCCCACAGGGGTTTGTTGAATCGCCTACCGTGTACGCAGCAGCTGTTAAAAGAGACCTAGACACTTTGGTCCTTACAGGGGGTAGCACTCTCCTTCAGTATGCTGATGACCTGTTGATTGTGTCCCCTAACAAAGACGCCTGTCGCATCGACTCCATTCTGCTCATGAAAAGACTTTCTGAATGCGGACACAGAGCATCCCTGGCCAAGTTGCAATACTGCCAGACTGAGGTCACGTATTTGGGTCACATTCTGAGAGATGGACACCGCCTCCTCTCACCTGCGAGAGTCTGCCTTTTGAACAAAGTGCCACCACCTCGCACAAAGAAGGAGATGCTTTCCTTCTTGGGCATGGCAAACTACTGCAGACATTGGATATACGAGTACGCTGCTATGGACTCCGTCCTGCGTGCTGCCACTCTGCAGGCCGCCCCTAACATTGTTCAATGGTCTGAGGACATGCACACAGCTTTTCAGGACTTAAAGCAGGCCCTCACATCGGCTCCGGCCCTGGGGCTCCCTGATTACCATCAATTCTTTCAAGCCCACACATCACTCTTAAACGCTCCCCCCCCCCCTAAACCCAGCTACGCTGGTGCCAATTCCAGATTTTGAAATAACACATGACTGCGTCACTACGGTTGACATGTCTTCTTCCCCCAGAACTGATATGTTGCAAACTCCTATCCCTAATTCAGATATGATTCTATACACAGACGGGTCTGCGAGCAGGCCGTCTGACACAGTACACTTAGCAGGCTATGCTGTTGTGAACGACTGGGAAGTCTTAGAAAGCCGGGCCTTGCCAAATGGCACGTCGGCTCAGGCTGCAGAGTTGTATGCTCTGCTTAGGGCGTGTATTTTGGCTAAAGGTAAAGTTGCAACCATTTTCACAGACTCCAGGTATGCATTTAGTGTGTGCCATGATTTTGGTGTCTTGTGGAAAATGCGCGGTTTCTTAACATCGGCTGGTAAGCCTATTCAACATCATGCGTTAGTAGCTGAGCTATTAGATGCTATCCTGCTCCCTGCACAGCTAGCAGTAGTTACATTTGCTGCTCACACAAATTCTGATGATCCTATTTCGCGTGGAAATGCGTTAGCCGACACCGCGGCTAAACAAGCAGCAGTTTCCTGCTCTTCTATGGTGCTCCAATGCCCCTCAACACAACCCGCAGAACCCATTTGTTTGCCTTCCTTTAATGATGTCGCGGATATGCAAGCCCGCGCTGATGTTAGGGAGAAAGATTTATGGCTAAGACGAGGTTGTACACTTGACGCTGAGTGCAGCTTGTGGCTCCACCCAGACGGACTGATGGTTTGTCCCCGTTCGTTCCTCCATGTTTTGGCACATGTTGCACATGGCAAATCACATGTAGGAAAAGGAGGGATGAATGGGATTATAAAGTCACAATGGTTTGCTCCAGGCATCACACTAGCTACACAGACCCTTGTAGATAGATGCATGATATGCCAGCAGACAAGAAGAAGAAGTGGTCCAGTTCAGCATGAACACTTATCGGGGCCCTTTGTAAATATGCAAATTGACTTTTCGCATAGGCAACAGGCCAAGGATTCAAATATCTTTTGGTAATAGTGTGCCAGTTCTCCAAATGGGTAGAGGCCTACCCTACCAGAAAAGAAGACGCTAGAACAGTTGTAAAGTGTCTCAAAGATGTTATCCCTAGATGTGGTGTTCCAGCAGGGATTAACAGTGACAGAGGTCCAGCATTCATTTCTAAGATAACCCAGAGTCTAGCTACAGTGTTAGGGTTCAAATGGCAATTGCATGTTCCCTATCACCCACAGAGCTCAGGCCAGGTTGAGAGAATGAACTTGACTATAAAGGAGAAACTCACTAAAACAATGTTGACCACAGGACTAAAATGGGTAGACGCGCTGCCGCTAGTTCTGTGCTCCATTCGAAGCTCACCAAATGCAACGACAGGGCTTAGCCCACACAAAGTATTGATGGGAAGGGTAATGTTCACAGGGTCTAGCCCCCCAGTAATACCCCACAAACTCACTCTTTTGTGGACAGATGATTACATGACTATGTCAAATATCTAACTGACATGTTGAGAAAGTTTCACAGGCAGGTGGCTGACAGGCTCCCTCAGCCTGGAGAGGAGCCCACCCACCCTTTTCAGATTGGTGATGATGTATTAATCAAATCTCTTGAAAAATATGCTTTGTCTCCCAGGTGGAAAGGTCCTTTCCAGGTGTTAATAGTGACCAGAACAGCCCTGAGAGTACAAGGTAGAGCGGAGTGGATTCACGCCTCCAGATGTCGTCTCTCTCCTCTACCGGATGCTGGCGTGTGAAGGCAGTCATCATCATCGTCATTCTGGGTTTACTATACCTGGCCAAGGACGCCCTGCTAGATGAAGCTGTGAAAATCCCAACGACAGGTGGCGAGGGCTCTCGCCCCTCTGAGGGAGAAAATAAGGTGCTCTTATCTAAGAGCGCAGACGACTTGACCACTCAGGGCCCAGACCCTGAGGGCAAAACAACACCAACGGGCAAATCAGTGCCTAGCGACAAGGACAGGTTGTATCCGATCACCACACAGACATTCAGTATGGTGCGAGAGACACAAAGAGAGAGAGAAAAGGAGGGAGAATAAGGAGGATTGTCTCCCTCCCTGATCATGAATCAGAGACTATTTCTTTTGACTGTCCAACTTCAATATGTGACTCATCCAACTGTATTATTGTGTTTCCTGTGTCTTTAAGCAACGGTGATGATTACTCGACGTGGGTGATGTATCCAAAGAACCAGTACCAGTGGTTTGGGGTCTCATCAGAGGTGGTAAGAATGACTCTCAACACCATTGAAAGTATGCCCCCAGAACTGTGGTGTAGCACTATAGAACAGGTAAAGACACTGATAAGGAATGAGGCAGAATGTGCAACGAGGAAACCAGATTACAAGGTTCCCATTTCAGCTGTCACTGCATGCACATTTACTGGACCAGATAGCAAAACAGATTTTCTATCCACTCCACTTAAACAATCAGAAGGTGATGTAGATTCTTCAAAAAAGGCCTTAATCACTCCTTTTAAACGAACTAAAACAAATTCTGCAGTAAGTTTAATGTTAGACTACTCGCATGAACGCAATGTTAGCAACTGTTGGCTCTGCCAAAATATGCCAGAATCCATGCATTCTCCCATGTTTAGCCCAATTCCTTTCACGAAAGCTGACTACGATCTAGTTAGCTGGAATGATATCGCATCCCGAATTAGCGATGAGGCAGATGATTGTTACACTCCTTCCTACCCCATAGACTGAGCAACCTTTACAGTACAAGGGCTTAGTCTTTCTCACTGTTGATACAGTAAATAAAAATTACCTGCCTGATGGTTTCAAACGATTAATGATGCTAAGACTTATATATGTCAAGAAATACATTCACCTAGCTTTTGAATACAGATTCCAATTAGCTCTAGTCCAGACTAATTGCTCAGCTAATTCTACAAGTCCAACATGTACAATGCAACCACACACACCATCTTTGTTGGTCGAAGCTTTGGTAACAGTTGTGCCCTGGTTTGGCTCCAGAACAGTGGACTCCATTAAAGTTAAAATACATGACTGTACGCAGCCAATACCCTTAGGCAAGCCCCCTACACGTGATTGTTCAATATATATTCCCCCAATTGTGGTGCATGAATGGAAGAATGTGTCCATCTGTTTCCAGAATGAAGAAGGATCTCACACCTCTCCAGATGTGGGACACAGCGACTGTAATACCATAGTGAGGGTAAAATTAGACAGAATTCCCCTCCCACAGAGAGTTTACTTAGTTTGTGGGGACCGGGCCTATGGCTGTGTGCCCTTTGACATTTTTTATGGCACCTGTTATCTAGCCTACCTAATCCCTTTAATCTGTAAAGTAGAGGCTAATGAGATTGCAGCGATACTTCCCTCTCTACACAGGAACAGCAGGTCCATTACACAAGGACAACAGATAGCTAGCCTATTTTTGCCTTGGGACGGTATTTATGTTACTCAGCAGGAAATTGTGACACTGTCCAAAGTAGTGGAACACCGTCTAAATGTATCTAACACAGCGATGTTAGCTGAACACAAAGAATTGCAGGAAGTTAAGACAGTAGCACTACAGAATCGTATGGCACTGGATCTTCTCCTAGCTGCTCAGGGGGGCACATGCAAGGTGATTGGATCTGAGTGTTGTTCTTTCATCTCTGATGCTACACCTGAAGTTATGGATATGGCTCATGATACTGCTAGGGGAATACAATAATTGCATAAAACTCATGGGTTTACATTTGGGGATTTAAGTGGAACCTTTGGATCCTGGGGAGCGGGGTTGGTTAAATGTGTTGTTACTGTTTCAGTGTTTATCTTGGTTGTGCTAATCCGAGTGATCTGTTTGATCACTGTAGTTAAATTAACCATACGCAGGGTTGCCAAGACCGCCCTCCAGGCCCCACAGAGGCTAGTGGGGTATTCAACTGTAGATGACACAATGTTGATGTACAACGCCGAGATTCCAGATCCATGGGTCTCCATCGCGGTTTCTGCCCCATGGGTACCCCCATTCAGTGATTGATAAATTGATTACAGTTGACACTCAGAATAAAGAACAGATGTTTTGATTTTTCCTTTTCAGGTTGTTATACAATAAATGTCTGATTCTTCCTTTTCAGATTTTGAACAAATGTATTTGAATGAAATATATTACATTACATTACATTACATTTAGCTGACGCTTTTATCCAAAGCGACTTACAATAAGTACATTCGACCAGGAAGACACCACCTTGAAGAAAACAGAATCATATAAGTACATCAGGTATCATAGAGCCAAACATTTCAAGTGCTACTCAACTGGCTATAGATAAGCCAGTCCTTTATTAGTATATAAGTGCATTGTTCGTAATTCTATCACTCGAAGTGGAGTAGAAAGAGATGAGTTTTCAGTCTGCGCCGGAAGATGTGCAGGCTTTCTGCTGTCCTGATGTCAATGGGGAGCTCATTCCACCATTTTGGAGCCAGGATAGCAAACCCACGTGTTTTTGCTGATGGGAACTTGGGTCCCCCTCGCAGCGAGGGTGCAGCGAGTCGTTTGGCTGATGCAGAGCGTAGTGCACGCGCTGGGGTGTACAGTTTAACCATGTCCTGGATGTAGGAAGGGCCAGATCCATTCGCAGCATGGTATGCAAGTACCAGTGTCTTGAAGTGGATTCTAGCAGTTACCGGGAGCCAGTGAAGGGAGCGGAGGAGCGGAGTGGTGTGGGAAAATGTTGGAAAATGTTGGAAGGTTGAAGACCAGACTGCATTCTGGATGAGCTGCAGAGGTCGGATGGCACATGCAGCTAGACCAGCCAGGAGGGAGTTGCAGTAGTCTAGGCGTGAGGTGACGAGAGCCTGGACCAGAGCCTGCGTGGCTTTCTGGGTCAGCTGGGGACGAATCTTCCTGATGTTGTACAGCGTATATCTGCAGCAACGGGTTGTAGCAGCGATGTTTGCAGTGAAGGACAGGTTGTTATCTAGGATTACTCCCAGATTCCTTGCAGTCTGAGTCGGGGAAACAACAGAGGTGCCGATGTTGATTGTCAGGTCAAGAGTGGGACAATCTTTTCCCGGAAGGAAAAGCAGTTCAGTCTTGTCAAGGTTGAGCTTGAGGTGATGAGCAGACATCCACTGAGAGATGTCAGCTAGACAAGCAGAGATGCGTGCGACGACCTGGGTCTCTGAGCGGGGAAAGGACAGAATTAATTGGGTGTCGTCAGCATAGCAGTGGTATGAAAAACCATGCGGGCTAATGACTGATCCGAGCGAGTTTGTGTACATGGAGAAGAGGAGGGGACTAAGAACAGAGCCCTGAGTGACCCCTGTAGTTAATTGACAAGGGTCGGACTCGGACCCTCTCCAAGTTACCCTGTAGGTACGGTCTTTGAGGTATGAGGTGAGGAGGGAAAGTGCAGAGCCTGAAACTCCAAGTTCTTGGAGAGTGCGAAGGAGGATCTGATGGTTCACTGTGTCGAATGCAGCTGACAGGTCCAATATATATAAATATATGTACTACTAAGTGCCTTACTCTTGAATAAAGCGTAATGAAGTAAACGTAAAGTAATGTTAAAGATTGAGGACACTGTAACTTTGCAGATTACAGATTGATCGATTCATCACTGTGAATGTATACCTTAACTGGGAATTTGAGCTGGATCTCTCATGATTCTGATTTTATACCTCAATTGGATTTCTTATAATCCTAAATTCTAATTGTGTTTTAATAAGTAATTGCCTTGAAGTAAATCTTTGAGATGTAAGCTGATTTTGAATTTGTGTTTGATGAATGAGATTAACTGAGTGATAAATGATAAAATATCTTATTTTTTAAACATATATTTTGCTATTATATTTTGGTATTTCATGTGTGTTTATTATTGTGCTTTTGACAAATGATGCCAAACACTGAAGAGAGATGATTTTTTCGATCATGGTGATTGAAGTGTTTTCAATCTTGTTTTACTTTTTGATGTAATAGATGTATGTGAGCCCACACAACTCTGAAGACGCTTATTGATTTAAGTATTGACTGAAATATTCTTAGACTAATGTTAATTGGTTATCATAAATTGATAAAAAGAGTGAAACTGTTAGAGAATATTTTAATCCGATCTCTTTGTGTCTTGATTTTCTCAGCTTTTCTGAGAAACCTGTCAAATTAGAAACATATGCTTTGTGTTAAGTCGCAGCTCCTATCTGTAATGTGAGGAGGACACAGGTCAAGAGGTCCTCTGCCTTCCTGTGGGTGAGGGGTTTGGTTAATTTGAGTTGGGAATACAGAGGGGTCTTTGTTCAAAGGTCTGGTAA
This sequence comes from Harpagifer antarcticus, assembly GCA_902827135.1. Lineage (NCBI taxonomy): Eukaryota > Metazoa > Chordata > Actinopteri > Perciformes > Harpagiferidae > Harpagifer > Harpagifer antarcticus. The sequence goes on from CADEHL010000050.1 coordinate 765,532, forward strand.
TAATTAAGATAAGAAAAGGTGGGCTTTCTAGATCCCTCCTTTTCTCTCTACAGATGAATGTGTCTACTCTTTGTGTCTTCAGAGTTTGCTTGGTAGTTTACATGCAAGTGTGAAATGCTCTGTGATCTCTCCGGCCGTATTCTACTCTCAATAAATATCACTGCTTCCATCCTTTCCTGAGCCTTGGCTCTGCATTGCTGAACAGAAGTTTTCTTCACAGTTAGTTGATCAGCTGTCATTGGTACTGCATAAAAAGGCATCACCAGTTGTACCAGAGCACAGGTTCCAGTCCAATCCTGTGGCAAGACTGGGTACAAAGTTTTAGTTCCACAATACCACTAAACATCTGCTCTGGGATACAGCATAATTTGGACATAGTTATTCCTGGGAGAAGACCCTGGTTGGTTAAAGTAGTTGTAGAATTGTACCACAGTTCCTACTTCATTACCTTTTGGCTGTTTTTTTATAATGCAGTCATAAAGTCCCTCATAAAGTGTGAAAGCCGGTGGAATATCATTAACTTTTATGACTGGGTACATCAGTGCAATGTCAACACAATCTGCTGGGGATTTTTGTTCATAGAGTTTATACATACACAGCTGTCCTCGTGGATCATTGTGGGCATTAAGGGGAAAAGGCACAGTGCCCAGACTTGGTCGTGCAGCTGCACACGCTAAGCAGTCAGACATCTTGCTCTGTTTAACAGAATATATAACCCAACCTAACCAGGAATTGGTGTCTTCGTACCCTGTTTCACCAGGTATTCACTCTCTATCCTAAACGGCTTGCTGGAGCACCTGCCCCCCCCCCCCCCCCCCTCCCTGTGAGCCCAGTGTGCTCTGATTGGTCGGGACGTTGCGAGGCTCGTTGCTGCGAGGAGCGGACAGGTTTCCGGGTCGGCGATACAGCAAGAACAAGCAAAACAAATCCTGAGCACACACAAACACTCACATCCGAAGTAAGAAAAAGGTTTATAACGCTGTGAGCATGGGTCTGCGGACAGAGCATTTCTCCGCAAACCCAACTCGTCTATTACCAGCGTTCAGGGAGCTCTATGCAAGTCAATGGGGACTCCCTGTTAGTTAGCCAAGGGATCCTGGTGTGTGAGGTGCTCCACGGATTGGTCCATTTGAGCCAATCCGGTCATTTGTTGCAGTAGCGTGGCGTGGGGAAAAATGTAGGGGAAGCCTATTTTTTTTGGTCGGGGGGGTGGTCAATAACGTAACCAGATGAGTGATTACAGCGCCCGGTATCATTTTACACACATTTGTATCACACAGATGCAGGACTTGCACACGTCTGTTATCTAACCGAAAGGTCCGCATGCACTCTCCAGCTGAAACTCTCTCTTTATTAATTTAAGCATTTTACTTATTAATGTATGCAGACAATCACACAATCTATGTGATTTTTGGATTTACTGTGCCTCTCAATTGCCCGTGACAGGTTGGCAAGGTCGATGAATCCTGAAGTTGCCCAAGGATTGTTCAGGGAGCACGAATCCTTGTCAAAAAGCAGACATGGCCAGAAAAATAGACGCTGAAGTTTAGCGCTTCCAGTTAGCCACTCCGTGCGGACATAATTGTCCTCATTGAACATCCGATTCACTCACTTTTTCCTCTGTGTACACACAGCTCGAGTGCGGGCATTGGCCTGTCATCTGATTTAATTTGTAGTTGCTGCTGTAGCGGAAGTTTAGTAAAGTTATGTTTGATTAAGTACGCCAAATCTCCACCCTCCATAATGCTTAATTTGCTTGATAATTTCTAACGGCGGTGATGACAGTTACAGTATTAAAACTGATGTTGATGTGATTTGATTTGATGGCAGTGTCCAATCAAATCGCCAGCCGCCTCTGAAGGGAAGCAAGAGGCGGCTGGCTTCCCTTGGCATGGCCCTGACCAATCACAGGTTGGCAGGGGCATCACGTGGGCCTCATCTGATTGGTCAATCCCTCCATTTTTTTTCACCAAGGGAAGCCAGATTCGGCTGGCCTCCTCTGGCAACAGTGCAATCTACTGTTTCACCATAACATCTAGAGGGGCGCTGTTTGTTTCACTCTTTGTAAAATACTCAATGAGAATGGGGGAGAGACGGGCCGGCAGCAACACACAGCAAAGGAGAATTATCGAAACAAAAAAAGTGTTTTTATTTATTTATTTAAATTATAACTACAATCTGAAAAAACAGGGGAAGCCTGGCTTCCCTTGGCCTCCGGGAGAAAACGCCACTGATTTGTTGTTGATTTGGGTGTTCACACGTCACAGAGCCCAGGAAGCAAACAATGGAAAATGAGAAATCTCCAACGAGGCGTTTTGGGGCAGCAGACAGGTCTTTTCTGTGTTAGAGTTTTACTCGCAACAGGGTGTACTTTGAGTGTTTTTGCAGACCGTTTACATGCATAAAAACCTTCATAACACACAAGGGGACGGGTAATAACCGGAAAAGCATGACATGGGTCCTTTAACCTGTTAAGCACTGAGCCTGTTTTTCAGGTCTCAGACTCGAAAATGACATTTCCATTAATACTCTTTTTTCTCAAAGTAATGATAAACCTGTGAGTTGGATGTAGAAAAGTCAGAATCAATATAGATGTTTTTTATTTTAAAGAAAACTCAGATTGAACATAGTAAAAAACTGTAAATGATAGTGTCCGTTCAAAAAGTATTTTTTACTTATAGTGAAAACTAACCTTGGATGATGGGTTAGTAGACTAAAAGCTTTAGGAATCCAAAGTACAACATCTAATAAGTACCCTGTATCAAGATTGATGCAAAACAAGTGAAATTTGACCTTTTTAGAGAGGTTTAGCAACTCCACCTCTGAGGTCTCCACCCACTCTCACGTTATAGTCACGACATTTAATCTATTGATTCGTGTTCACCAACACGATTTTCCCCTTTTTTTCGTGTCACACAGAACGATTTTAAAAGCAATGTATTTCTATTGGTAGTGTGTTTCGTGCCTGCAGCACGTATTTTTGTCCGTTCGGGTCTTGGAAGACCGGAAGCTGTGGGGTTCATAAAAACATATTCTTACTCAATATCAAGCCACAATTATTGTTTTTATTTTAAATCGTATAATGTCGGACTTTTTTTGTCATCTGTGAGGAAAATAAATGGGGCTCAGAGCCTCAGAATACTGAAATCTGTATTTTTTAAATCTTTTTTTCCTTCTAATTTGTTATTATTTTCTAAATGCCACACTGTTATTTACTCACCAATAACACACAATTATCCTTGTTTTTAATTATTTATTTGTTTAATTCCATAATCTTGGGCTTTTTTGGCGTCCGTCAGGAACTGAATTTCAAAATAAAAATAACCGGAAACAGACGTAGGCCTATAAGGGACATTTCGAGCATCATTGCGATACACAGCCACTGAACTGATTACCCAAGATCCTCAGCTATGATTTAAGCTCGCTGATTGGATGTTTTAGCCGCAATGCATGTAGGGATATGGTGTTCATGCCATATCAAATCCGAAAAACATTTCTGAGTTTAGGATGGCCAAAGACACTACACTACCCATAATCCCCAGCTATCGTTTAGGACTACTGTCCCCGTGATTAATCGTCATGCTCTGGGATTGGATATTGGAGTGGCAGTGCGCCAAGGTTACGCCTTGTTTGAAATGGAACGAAACCACTCCAGACAATCCAAAACTGGAATTGAACGCCCCCCCAGAACTACACATGCTGGCTATTGTGTTTCGCAAAATGTTCTATGCGACGTCTCTACTGAACGTTTTCGTTTTTCCCACAATTAGAAGTTCCCAGTATTAAACACATTGGTGTTATCAAATGTAAAACATATAATTAATAAATGGGTGAAAATCGCTTGTGTCCATAATGCGCAGCATTAAACTATGAATTATTTTTATGCTGTGTATGTCATTTATTATATGTAATGCCTTGTCTTTTATCTATGTAATGTCTTGTCTTTTATCTGGACCCTGAGTCTGTAATAAAGTTTTCATTCATTCAATAAAATCGCTTGTATCCATAATGCGCAGCATTAATATATATACCCACATGACAGCTCATTGTTACTTTGTAATTCTACTCCTCTACAATTCAGAGGTTAACCTGGTATTTTTACTCCACTACACTTAGTTGAGTTACTTTGCAGATTCTGATTAATGATGTGAAATATAAACAACCCTTAAATCAGACTTTAGTTACACCTGAGTAAAATTCAGGGAAGGTGATTGTCAAGTGCCAACAATCAGGAGAGATATTTGATAGTTGGTGCTTGAGAAGACTAAACATTTATCTGCAATTGACATGAATGGAAACGAGCAATAAAGTATATTCATTACTCGTTATTCTCTACTAATACTTAATTAAAGACTGTATATAATGGCTATTTTGCACATCCCTTTCAAGATTTTCTAAGGTTTATTGACACAGACCCGGCGGCAGACATACATCTCTGGGAGGGCATTTGATTTATCAGGGCGGGCCCACCACGACACTTACATTTCCCGGGAAATGTTAGATGCTCGCGATTTGTCATCGGGGGAGGGAGGCGCTCGTGAATTGTTGAAAGAGAGGGGTTTTATGTTGCCATAAGGCTGTTGACGGTCTTATGTATCCATTTGTTGGTTTTGTGGCACATTTGTAACACTGTGCCAACTTGGGCAACCATGCAGGCAAACTTGAGCGCACACAGGGTGGAGGTGGAGTGAGGTTGAGCGATGGAGAGAAAGGGAGAGAGAGAGAGAGATTGAGCAAGGCAGAGAGCATGTGCAGCGGTCTGCTTGCGCACAGAGCAGGAGTTTGTGAGAGAGCCGGCCTGAGAGTACATTTCTCTTCAAAATATAATTGATTGCCAGCTGACTTGCTTGCTCGTTGGTAATGTAGGCCTAACTGGTTTCTTCTAATGTGCTGCATCTGGCGCTGAGTTGCCATATTCCTTTCGTGAACCACAACAAGAGTAAAACTAACTGACAGGCTGCTGTGCCGCATCTCACTCAAAACCCCACATGACTCAACCCAGCGAAAAACCAGTCTTGCGCGCAGCCTTTCATTCAGAATTGATAGCGCAGAGTGAAGCAGGTAGGAACCAAACGCAGATAACACTTGATAATACCTTTATTGCAAGGGCTCTTATCTAATATATAACTTCCACGAACAAAACACTCTACGGTGAACTAGGTCACAAACAAAAGAAGCACCAACACTGAACACAGGACGAGACAAGACTAAATACAGGGAGGGATAATTACAAGACAAGAAACAGCCGGGCAGGGGAGGAGAAACACAAGGGCCACAGGTGAACACAATCAGCTAACGAGACACAGGTGAGGAAACTAACGACAGGAGGAAAAACACAGGGAAAAGGACCAGACAATAACCCAGGAGGAAAACATGGCATAGAGAAGAGTGAAAACACCCAAACCTAGACATAGACCTGTGACCTGACATGACAACCGTGACAGAACCCCCCCCTCAAGGGACGGATTCCAGACGTCCCTAAACCCCAAAAACAAAAATCCAACACAGTCCAGCAGGGTGGGTGGAGGGGGTCCGGAGGAGGGACGTATCCCTAGGCCACCAGGGTGGGTGGAGGGGGTCCGGAGGACGGGACTAAGCTGACCGCCCAGGAGCCCAGTAGGGGACCAGGAAGGGATCTCGGGCGGACGGCCCGGGGGCACGGCAGAAGCCGAGAAGGGGGACTCGGGCGGACGGCCCGGGGGCAAGGCAGAGTCTAAGGTGGGGAACTCGGGCGGACGGCCCGGGGGCAAGGCAGAGTCCAAGGTGGGGGTCTCGGGCGGACGGCCCGGGGGCAAGGCAGAGTCCAAGGTGGGGGTCTCGGGCGGACGGCCCGGGGGCAAGGCAGAGTCCATGGTGGGGAACTCGGGCGGACGACCCGGGGGCAAGGCAGAGTCCAAGGTGGGGGTCTCGGGCGGACGGCCCGGGGGCAAGGCAGAGTCCAAGGTGGGGGTCTCGGGCGGACGGCCCGGGGGCAAGGCAGAGTCCATGGTGGGGCGAAGGCCACAGCGGGCGAACTCAGGGGGCCGAGCATGAGGGCGAAGACCAGACAGCTCCGGAGGCCGGGCAGGAACCGGTGTCGGCCGGACAGGAACCGGAGCCGGCGGGACAGGCTTCGGCAGGATCCCCCACGGAAGAGGACCAGGAGTTGGCAGGACCCCCAGCAGGAGAGTGGACGACGGGACCTCCAACGAGACAGGACAAAGGGTTGGCAGGACCCCCGGCAGGAGAGTAGACGACGGGACCTCCAACGAGACAGGACAAAGGGTTGGCAGGACCCCCGGCAGGAGAGTAGTCGGCGGGGCCTCCAACGGGACAGGACACAGGGTTGGCAGGACCCCCGGCAGGAGAGTCGTCGGCGGGGCCTCCAACAGCACAGGACATAGGATTGGCAGGACCCCCGGCAGGAGAGTAGACGGCGGGACCTCCAACGGCACAGGACATAGGGTTGGCAGGACCCCCGGCAGGAGCGTAGTCGGCGGGACCTCCAACGGGACAGGACATGGGGTTGGCAGGACCCCCGGCAGGAGAGTAGTCGGCGGGGCCTCCAACGGGACAGGACAAAGGGTTGGCAGGACCCCCGGCAGGAGACTAGTCTGCGGGACCTCCAACAAGACATGGGGTTGGCAGGACCCCCGGCAGAGGGCTAGTCTGCGGGACCTCCAACTGGACAGGACATGGGGTTGGCAGGACCCCCGGCAGGAGAGTAGACGGCGGGACCTCCAACGGGACAGGACATGGGGTTGGCAGGACCCCCAGCGGAACCTCCAACGGTACAGGACATGGGGTTGGCAGGACCCCCGGCAGAAGACTAGTCTGCGGGACCTCCAACTGGACAGGACATGAGGTTGGCAGGACCCCCAGCGGAACCTCCAACGGTACAGGACATGGGGTTGGCAGGACCCCCGGCAGAAGACTAGTCTGCGGGACCTCCAACTGGACAAGACATGGGGTTGGCAGGACCCCCGGCAGAAGACTAGTCTGCGGGACCTCCAACTGGACAGGACATGGGGTTGGCAGGACCCCCGGCAGGAGAGTAGTCGGCAGGGCCTCCAACGAGACAGGACAAAGGATTGGCAGGACCCCCGGCAGGAGAGTAGACGGCGGGACCTCCAACGGGACAGGACATGGGGTTGGCAGGACCCCCAGCGGAACCTCCAACGGTACAGGACATGGGGTTGGCAGGACCCCCGGCAGAAGACTAGTCTGCGGGACCTCCAACTGGACAGGACATGGGGTTGGCAGGACCCCCGGCAGAAGACTAGTCTGCGGGACCTCCAACGGCACATGAGTAGGGGCTTGAGTGGGGACTCGAGAGAGGGCTTGAGAGGGAACTCGAGAGGAAACTGGAGAGTGGACTCGAGAAGGAACTCGAGAGGTGACTCGAGAGGTAACTCGAGAGGGGACCTGAGAGGGGACTTGAGAGGGAACTCGAGAGGAGACCTGAGGGGAAACTTGAGAGGTGACTCGAGAGGACACTGGAGAGTTGACTTGGGAGGTGACTCGAGAGGACACTGGAGAGTTGACTTGAGAGGTGACTCGAGAGGACACTGGAGAGTTGACTTGAGAGGTGACTCGAGAAGGAACTCGAGAGGTGACTCGAGAGATAACTCGAGAGGGGACCTGAGAAGGGACTTGAGAGGGAACTCGAGAGGAGACCTGAGGGGAAACTTGAGAGGTGACTCGAGAGGACACTGGAGAGTTGACTTGAGAGGGGACTCGAGAAAAGACTCGAGAGGGGACCTGAGAGGGGACCTGAGAGGGGACTTGAGAAAAGACTCGAGAGGGGACCCGAGAGGGAACTCGAGAGGAGACTGGAGAGGGAACTCGAGAGGAGACTGGAGAGGGAACTCGAGAGGAGACTAGAGAGGGAATTCGAGAGGGGACCTGAGAGGGGACTTGAGAGGGAACTCGAGAGGAGACCTGAGAGTTGACTTGAGAGGACACTGGAGAGTTGCCTTGAGAGGTGACTCGAGAGGACACTGGAGAGTTGACTTGAGAGGGGACTCGAGAAAAGACTCGAGAGGGAACTCGAGAGGGGACCTGAGAGGGGACTTGAGAAAAGACTCGAGAGGGGACCCGAGAGGGAACTCGAGAGGAGACTGGAGAGGGAACTCGAGAGGGGACTAGAGAGGGGACTTGAGAGGGAACTCGAGAGGACACTGGAGAGTTGACTTGGGAGGTGACTCGAGAGGACACTGGAGAGTTGACTTGAGAGGTGACTCGAGAGGACACTGGAGAGTTGACTTGAGAGGTGACTCGAGAAGGAACTCGAGAGGTGACTCGAGAGATAACTCGAGAGGGGACCTGAGAAGGGACTTGAGAGGGAACTCGAGAGGAGACCTGAGGGGAAACTTGAGAGGTGACTCGAGAGGACACTGGAGAGTTGACTTGAGAGGGGACTCGAGAAAAGACTCGAGAGGGGACCTGAGAGGGGACCTGAGAGGGGACTTGAGAAAAGACTCGAGAGGGGACCCGAGAGGGAACTCGAGAGGAGACTGGAGAGGGAACTCGAGAGGAGACTGGAGAGGGAACTCGAGAGGAGACTAGAGAGGGAATTCGAGAGGGGACCTGAGAGGGGACTTGAGAGGGAACTCGAGAGGAGACCTGAGAGTTGACTTGAGAGGACACTGGAGAGTTGCCTTGAGAGGTGACTCGAGAGGACACTGGAGAGTTGACTTGAGAGGGGACTCGAGAAAAGACTCGAGAGGGAACTCGAGAGGGGACCTGAGAGGGGACTTGAGAAAAGACTCGAGAGGGGACCCGAGAGGGAACTCGAGAGGAGACTGGAGAGGGAACTCGAGAGGGGACTAGAGAGGGGACTTGAGAGGGAACTCGAGAGGAGACTCGAGGGGAAACTTGAGAGGGGACTCGGGTAGGAACTTGAGAGGTGACTTGAGAGGGGACTCGAGAAAAGACTCGAGAGGGGACCCGAGAGGGAACTCGAGAGGAGACTGGAGAGGGACCTCGAGAGGAGACTAAAGAGGGAATTCGAGAGGGGACTCCGGTAGGAACTTGAGAGGGGACTTGAGAAGTGTCTGGAGGGGAGACTTGAGAGAGTTGGTTCGCCAACAGAACACGGGGTGCTGGAGTCGGCCGGTACGCCGACAGGACACGGGGAGCTGGTGTTGGCTGGGGAGCCAACAAGAGACGAGGTGCTGGAGTCGGCCGGCACGCCGACAGGACACGGGGAGCTGGAGTTGGCTGGGGAGCCAACAAGAGACGAGGTGCTGGAGTCGGCCGGTACGCCGACAGGACACGGGGAGCTGGTGTTGGCTGGGGAGCCAACAAGAGACGAGGTGCTGGAGTCGGCCGGTACGCCGACAGGACACGGGGAGCTGGAGTTGGCTGGGGAGCCAACAAGAGACGAGGTGCTGGAGTCGGCCGGTACGCCGACAGGACACGGGGAGCTGGTGTTGGCTGGGGAGCCAACAAGAGACGAGGTGCTGGAGTCGGCCGGTACGCCGACAGGACACGGGGAGCTGGTGTTGGCTGGGGAGCCAACAAGAGACGAGGTGCTGGAGTCATGGCTGCTGGGGCCAGAACTGGGGCCGGAACCATCGCTGTGTGGGCCGGTTCTGTAGCCGGAACCATGGCTGCTAGGGCTCGGGCTAACCTGGCCTTGCGACGACTCCTCTTAGCAGCCGCCTGAATACTCCGTGGACCTCCATAAGCCAGACGAGTACCCGAGAACGGATCCTGGACAGGAGCAGGAACTGGGGCAGAAGCATGGGTTGACTTCAGACGGAAACTAGCGAGGCGTATGGTTCCAGGTTGGGAATTGGGAGACAGGGAGCTAGCATGCCTGGGGCTAGCAGGCCGGGAATCACACACCGGGAGGATCTTTGAAATCCAGCCAGGTAAGAACTTTACCAAACCTGGTTTCTCTCTAGCCATTTGGCGTGCCTCCGACAACACAGCCTCTCGCTGCTGAACTCCGGGTGCTCTCTTCCATCGATCCGAGCAGTTAGCCAAAAAAAAGGAAAAATTCAATAATTCCAGCTCGAACGGATCTGCTGGGCCCATTTCTTGGTTGGTGCTTTCTGATAGCGCAGAGTGAAGCAGGTAGGACCCAAACGCAGATAACACTTGATAATACCTTTATTGCAAGGGCTCTTATCTAATATATAACTTCCACGAACAAAACACTCTACGGTGAACTAGGTCACAAACAAAAGAAGCACCAACACTGAACACAGGACGAGACAAGACTAAATACAGGGAGGGATAATTACAAGACAAGAAACAGCCGGGCAGGGGAGGAGAAACACAAGGGCCACAGGTGAACACAATCAGCTATCGAGACACAGGTGAGGAAACTAACGACAGGAGGAAAAACACAGGGAAAAGGACCAGACAATAACCCAGGAGGAAAACATGGCATAGAGAACAGTGAAAACACCCAAACCTAGACATAGACCTGTGACCTGACATGACAACTGTGACAAGAATTTCCTAGCAAAATAAAAAAATGATATTAAACTAATGCAAAAATAAATATTAGGACAAAGCCCTGCAAATAACAATAAACATAATAATAAAACAATAAAAATGTGGTATTCAGCCCTGATTAAAACAGCGGGCCCAAATCCTGGATGGGCGGGCCCGGCCCATGACGCCGGGTCTATATTGACTTGTCATATACACAACTATAGTGTAGTTATGCAATGAATGAAAAACTTGGGTCGCAGCTGAGGTTCCTCAACAGTGCATTACAAGACATCTATCAATATGTGTATACCTCCAGCATTAAACTGTCATATTCTGCACATTTCTTATACTATCTACATACATAAGAGTATAATTCATATGTATAATATCAGTTAAAATAAGTGCTTCAACATAGTTAACATTGCAGGAAAGCAATATATTAGACTTTAAGTACTTTGTCAGGCTTAATATTTATCTTTTGATACCCCCAAAGCTTTTTTCTTATTTAAAAGAAGACCTTAATCTAAAGTATTATTTAATATTTAAATAAAGGTTAATTTGTTTTTCTGTTTTGCACCTCCTCCTTTTAATATCTTTGTACATCCTGCACTAAACTGTTTTATTGTAGAGTTCACTTATAGTATCTTCTTGATTTTTTATATTCTATATTTCTGTCATTGACCTTCTACTTTATCCATTTTTTTTTTTTAATGTTTATTTTATTAGCTATTCTTTTTAATGACTGATTTTAAATGCCATTTTCTTAATGTCTTTCATTTTTTGTAAAGCACTTTGAATTGCCTTGTGTTGAAAAGTGCTATATAGATAAACTTGCCTTGCCTTGCCTTACTTTCCCCCTATGAAAGTATGTACTCTTAATATTTTTTTCATCAAATATAACACATAAAAACAATAATTCAATAACGTGCTTTAACCACTAGGCGGTGCACACAAGGTACACACAGCCATAATAACTTTGTATAATTAGTGTAGGACACTTATGTATGCACAACATCTGAAGATGTGTAGTTTTATTCATGTTTTCACATAATTTTACAGCATATTGCTATACTATTTCAGACTCAGTATTAACATTCTTATATTCAAAGAAAATCAGTAATATCTTTAAAAACTACAAGTCCTTTTATATCAGCTGTGCACCGTTATGGTGTAAATATAACCTATCTACGAATTAGATCAAATGTAAAACTCAGCCGAATTAGTGTTGATACTGCAAGGAGACGTATTGTGTGAAGAGAAATTGAAGATGTTGTTTAATTGTTGATATATTTATGATCCACGTCAAGTATTCAGTTTCGGCGGCATTTCTTCCAGTTTTTCCAAAGGTCTTCTCATCAGGGCTCTATAAATAAAGAACTACGGCAGATCTGTAATATGTAATGCAGCCGGACCGTGTATTACAATGCCGTTATGTGATGACTTTCAAAGAGAAAAGCAAAAACACTCGGAATAAAGTATTATGTTCTTTAAAAAAGTTTTTTCTGATTTGATATGGCATGAACACCATATCCCTACATGCATTGTGGCTAAAACATCCAATCAGTGAGCTTAAACCATAGCTGAGGATCTTGGGTAATCAGTTCAGTGGCTGTTTATCGCAATGATGCTACGTTTGTTTCCAGTTATTTTTATTTTGAAATTCAGTTCCTGACCGACGCCAACAAAGCCTGAGATTATGGAATTAAACAAATAAATAAAAACAAGGATAATTGTGTGTTATTGGTGAGTAAATAACAGTGTGTTATTTAGAAAAGAATAACAAATTAGAAGGAAAAAAAATATTTAAAAAAATACAGATTTCAGTATTCTGAGGCTTTAAGCCCCAATTCTTTCCCTCACAGACGACAAAAAAAGTCCGACATTATACGATTTAAAATAAAAACAATAATCGTGGCTTGATATTGAGTAAGAACATGTTTTTATGAACCCCACAGCTTCCGGTCTTCCAAGACCCGAACGGACAAAAAGACGTCCTGCAGGCACGAAACACACTACCAATAGAAATACATTGCTTTTAAAATTGTTCTGTGTGACACGAAAAAAGGGGAAAATCGTGTTGGTGAACACGAATCAATAGATTAAATGTCGTGACTACAACACGAAATGCCGTGAGACTGGGTTGGGTGATTTGGGTGGAAATGGCCGTTTTTACAGTTTCTCTGGAACACATTGGTCGATTTTGGTGATTGACATCTCTTTTTGACCGTTAAAACCAATAGAATCGAAGGGGAATTTCCACATAGACCTACACGTTAACAAAAAATGGTGGGGGCTTTGCGCATGCAGGTTTGCATGAGAGCGAACCTATCTCTCGCTCTGATATCTGGAAACGGAAAAGCAGGTTTATTGCTTATGGATTATCATAAATCATTTCAAAGGGACACAGACACATTGGATTAACCTATGGATAAACTTCAGCAGCGTTCTTATCATTTTAATGCTATTGAAGACCACTTTTGACCAGACAAAGGTGAGCCATTTTGCCGTTTCTAGCTACCTAGCGCCACATGTTTTGATGTCTATTCTTGTTAATATCTTTGCGAGTTCTTATCATGGAGTGATGATGTATGTACCAATCGATTCTGTGTCTTCTCACGATCAGATCGATGGGTTGGACGTGCAGCTACGATAAGTAATAAGGGTGTTATGAGTGAGTTTATGTGCAGTAATGCGTTAGCATTTTTCGGCTCGTGGCTAATTCATAGGCTCAGCGCTTGCTTTGTGGGTTAAAAAAAAAGAAAAAAGGATCAGTTAGCTGAGTTTCTTCCCATTACATGGATATAAAACATTCATAGTTTATTGAATATTAAGATGCCCTCAGACGCTGTTTCCTGCAGATGACGCATTTTTCCCCCGACCGTGTAGAACGGGTTAATTAATGTTTGAAAACATGGGCTTTTGTTCCTGATCCGAGTGCAGAGCAGTGTCTTGGTATGTTCTGCTTTGCTTGCAATAGGCAATCAGAACCTGTGCAACTTATAGTCCGGAAAATACGTTAACAATATTTGACCACTCCACTACAAGGACTTTATGATTAAAAGTTAATTATACTGGTAAATTAAAATAATTAAAGATTACAAAATATACAATTAATTGTTGCTCTAAGCTCTACAGGGTAGTCGATGTTGAGGGCATAGAACATGAACATGTCATTAACTGCCTCTGTGAATGTCAAGATTCTGTTGTTAACTACCACCTGGTCCACTGCTTCCATGAAGGCAGATGCAGTCATTGGGCTTTCTCCTGTGAAGGTAACATACAGACAAAGTGAGACGAGAGGGAAAAAGAGAGACCAAACTTCTTCTTCTTCGAGTCCGTAGCAATCTCAGATGTCGTTCTGCCAGTATCGGCACAGGCCACAGCTGATGGGTAGGTTCTGCCAGGTCTTCTGGACTGCACCGGGGGGCATCGGCACATTCCAGTAGGTGGGACATTGTCTGCACTGATCCACAGCTGCACATGTCTTCTGTGGTGTAGTTCCACACTTTCATCAGTGCTTTGCACCTCCCCTGTTCCACACGCAGACTATTAATTGACTTCCAGGTTGTCCAGCTAAGGTCGTGGCCACTAGCGAGGCTTTCCGTTGGTGTGATTCCTCTGTCTAGCCATTCAAGAGCTCGTGTGTCATTTCTTTGCCATTCATATTCCCAGATGTTGGTCCTTGCTGCTTGTTTGGTTGTCTGGAGGGGCAGGACTGTCTGCACAAAACTGGCTCTGGATCGGAGCCGGCGTGGGGGTGCTATGTGGCCATGCAAGGGGTGTCTGATGTCTGTCTCCTGTGTTCTCCGTTCATCTTGAGCGATACCTAGTCGTCTGATGTGCGGGGGAGAGATGCCGGCTAGCGCATAGAGGCACGGGACAGGTGTTGTCTTAACGCATCCTGTAATGATGCGGCAGGTGTTATTCAAGGCTGTGTCGACCAGTTTGGTGTGACGTGATCGGCTCCAGCTTGAGCAGGCATACTCTACTGTAGAGAAACACAGGGCCATGGCAGTTGCACGGATTGTTGGTGGATCTGCGCCCCACTTGGAGTTCACTAGTTTGCACAAGATGTTGTTGCAGGTGGTGACCTTGGCTTTGGTGTTCCCCAGGTGTTTCTTGAAGGAGAGTGTCCTATCCAGTGTAACACCAAGATACATGGGATGCGTATGGTTGGACAGTTTGTGGCCATCCCAGGTGACGCTCAGTTCTTTTTTAGCAAGGCAAGGCAATGCAAGTTTATTTATATAGCACTTTTCAACACAAGGCAATTCAAAGTGCTTTACAAAAACAAAATGAAAGACATTAAGAAAATGGCATTTAAAATCAGTCATTAAAAAGAAAAGCTAATAAAATAAACATTAAAAGAAAAAATACATGGATAAAAGTTACAGTGATAAAAGTTACAGTGCAGTCTAAGATATGAATAGTTCAATTAAAATCAGCGACAAAAAGAGTCTTGGCTGACTACTTTTAAATCAGCCTGGATTTAAAAGTAGTCAGAGTTGCAGCGGACCTGCAGGTTTCTGGGAGTTTGTTCCAGATATTTGGAGCATAATAACTGAACGCTGCTTTACCATGTTTAGTTCTGACTCTGGGGACAGAAAGCTGACCAGTCCCTGAAGACCTGAGAGATCTGGATGGTTCATAATTTAGCAGGAGGTCAGAAATATATTCTTTGACACACAGGAAGCCAGTGTAAAGACTTCAGAACAGGAGTGATGTGATCCACTTTCTTAGTGTTAGTGAGGAGCAGCAGCGTTCTGAATCAGCTGCAGCTTTCGAATAGATTTTTTAGTGAGACCTGTGAAGACACCATTGCAGTAGTCGAGTCTACTGAAGATAAAAGCATGGACAAGTCTTTCCAAATCCTGCTGTGACATTAGTCTTTTAATCCTAGATATGTTCTTTAGGTGATAGTAGGCTGATTTAGTAACTGTTTTAATGTGACTGTTGAAACTCAGGTCAGAGTCCATGACTACACCTAGATTTCTGGCTTCATCTGTTGTTTTGAACCTTGCAGACTGAAGCTCAGCGCTAACTTTTATACGTTCTGCCTTGGCTCCAAAAATCATTACCTCAGTTTTATCTTTGTTTAATTGGAGAAAGTTCTGACACATCCAGTCATTGATTTGTTCAATGCACTTACTCAGTGTTTGAATTGGAGCATAGTCTCCTGGTGAAATTGTTACGTAAATGTGTGTGTCATCTGCATAGCTATGGTAACTTATTTTGTTGTTTTTCATTATCTGAGCCAGTGGTAGCATGTAGACGTTAAAGAGAAGAGGCCCCAAGATGGAGCCTTGAGGTAGCCCACATGTCATATTTGTCAACTCAGATGTGTATTTACCTATAGAAACAACGTTTTTTCTGTCCTTTAAGTAGGATTCAAACCAATTTAGAACTGTTTCCGAAAGTCCCACCCAGTTTTCTAGTCGGTCGAGTAATATGTTGTGGTCAACAGTGTCAAACGCAGCACTGAGATCTAATAATACTAACACTGAAGTTCTGCCACTGTCTGTGTTTAAGTGGCTCTCACACATTCTTTTGAGAAAAAGGGAAAAGTAACTGCATTTCACTTAATAATAAGAATAGAAGTTCCTGGTAAAGACCCATTGGGATAATTTTGTTTACAAATAATCGACCCCCAGCTGATGTAATCCCTGATTTTGCTCCAAAGTACACTGATTCCATGTTTCAGCCAGTACCAGAAATACCCCCTGCGGATGTGGCACCCCGACCCCTGCCGCCTCCAGCTGTGGGTCTGGCCACTGGAGGGCCCGACCCACTGCTGAGCGACTGCATAGAGCCTGTCAGGAGGACTATTCTCAATGCTAGGGCACCATCTACTCGTAAGCAGTACGAAAACAGGTGGAAACTGTTCTCTGACTGGTGCCAAGGGCGAAATGAGGACCCAGTACATTGCTCGGTGCTTACTACCCTTGAGTTCCTGCAGTCCCTCCTGGACGACGGCCGGTGTCCCGCTACCGTCAGGGTTTATGTGGCTGCTATATCAGCTCAACACGCAAGGGTTGACAACAACACAGTGGGGAGCCATAGGCTGGTATGGCTTCGCCCCCCGAACATCCCAAGGGCTCCTACGTGGGATCTGCCCTTGGTGCTGGATGCCCTATGCTCGCCTCCCTTTGAACCCTTGTTACAGGCAGAACTGAGGTGGCTCTCAGCTAAGACTGCTTTCCTTCTTGCCATCACCTCAGCAAAGCGTGTAAGCGAGCTTCAGGCCTTGTCTGTGAACAGCTCGTGTCTGAGGTGGAACTCAGGTGGCTCAGGTGTCACCTTATGGCCGAACACAGCGTTCCTCCCTAAGGTGCTGGCACGCTCTCATTTTAATCGGCCTATCCAGCTGGCACGGTTTGACCCCCCACCCTTAAAGCTTATGTCCAGACTACAGCAGGCGTACGTCAGTCTGAACAGCTCTTTCTGTGTTACGTTGGTCCTAGAAGGGGCTGTGCGCTCTCAAAACAGCGCTTGTCCCACTGGATCGTGGACGTCATTGCCCAGGCATACAAGGCGAATGACCGTCCCTTGCCATCCAGAGTAAAGTGCCACTCTACCAGGAGTGTCTCCACATTATGGGCGACCTTGAGAGGTGTGCCCCTGGAGGACATATGTGCCGCGGCCACATGGGCATCTCCGAGCACATTCGCCAGATACTACAGGGTGAATGTTGCCGCCCCTCACCCGCTGGGTGTGGTCCACCTGGAGAGTCCACCTAGGCCATGCCTATAGGGTAAGTATTCAGACTTCCTCGTGACTCTGTTGGTATAGGTCATCCAGTGCTAAGCACCGCCTCTGGCGGTCTGTAAGGATGAAATAGAACAACAGTTACGTATGTAACTACGGTTCTATGAATCCTGGATGACCGCCAGAGTTCTTGGTAGTGCTGCACGATTAATCGAAAAAAGATCGTCATGTTGATTTATTTTTTTATATATATTTTTTTATTATTTTGCTTCTGAATAATACCAACTTGCAATGTCAATCATACTTAAACGATGTAAAGCAAATATACTCTATACATTTAACATTAAAGTACCAAGATCGCATGCAAATGGTAGTGTTCTGTCTGTCTCTCCTCCTCTCATGCAGTGTTAACGCTGCAGCCACTAGTGTTGCCAGTTTTTGCAGAAGGAATAAGCAGCCAGGTCTATGAAAACAAGCGCAAAAGAACATGAGCACTTTAAACCTATATATGTCGGGTATCTACAAGCTCACAACCGCAACAACCATTATTACTTACTACCAAGCAACTTTACAGAAAGATAAGCCCAATGTGGCTTATAATAAGTATACCTGGCAACACTCACTGACTGCAGCACGTGAGGGCAGGAGCCGGCAGTATGTTTACAGAAGCGTTAGCATTAGCACTGATTAGCAAAGAGCGACTAGTAGTACAAGAAAAACAGAAATGAGTGACACAGAAATTAGTGACGAGGAGGTCGAGGACAATGACAACAACACCGATGAAAATCCCGGTGGCGAGAGTGAGAGGGAAGTTGTGCTTGTGCCGAAAAAAGGACCACATTCATCCAGTGTGTGGAACTTTTTTGGATTTGATCCTGATGATGACTTACAAAAAGTCGTCCACTGTAAGCATTGTTCGCGCATTGTCGCAACGACGTCAGGTAACACCACAAACCAAAATTAATTGTACTCACGTGACGTCTAAGAGTAAGAGTGCAATAAATATTTTCATTGAAACGATGAGAATCGTGATCTCAATTCTTATGGAGGAAAATCGTGATTCACATTTGAGCAAGAATCGTGCAGCAATAGTTCTTGGTCACTCGGAATCTCGTGTTTCTGCGAGAAGATTCCATAGGACTGAACTCGTGGACAACACCGTAACTTATGCCTTCCGGGGTCATACGAGGTCACACGTGACTTTGTTGATATAAATCTTCGACCTGCGCATGCGAGACAGAAGATATTCAGTGCTAAGCACCGCCTCTGGCGGTCATCCAGGATTCATAGAACCGTAGTTACATACGTAACTATCGATACTCGCCCCGCCCCCTTACTGTGTATCGCTCACTGATTGGACGATGCATTGCATGCACTGATCTGATGTTTCTTGACATGAGAGCAGTTTACCAGCGGAGTGAAGAAAACACATGAAACTCACGGGACTCACTCTTCAGTTTATACTGTGTTTTGTTTCAACTAATGTATCATTTAGTTACAAATATGTGATATATCTGAACAACAAAGTGGTCCAAAATAATTTTATTCATTTATTGGAAACATGATCGCTTTTTTGTTTTACATTTTCATTTATTGTCATTTCCATTCAGTCAGTCATTAAGTACTATTTAAAATGTTAATTTGCTACATATCCAAACAAACAAAGTGTGCAATCTAGTGAATGTTAATCTAACTATTGTTCGTTTATACATTTTAAGAATGGCGTTTATCTTTTTTGATGTATGATTTAATGTATTTGGGTCTACAACAGATGATACTAATGTTTATGTCAGTACATGTGTACTAACAGAGGCGGGGGTGTTTGTGTGAAAACAACGGGGACAGAGCTGGCTGCTGTCAGACGATCAGCTGTGCGGAGTCATCACAAACGGACGTCGTTTCACGTGACGCTCCGGAGGAAAGGACGTCCCATTGCTCTTAAAACTCATTTCCCTGCTTCTCGTGGTTTCCTTGCGTCTCTCCATGCTTCCCTGGTGAGAGGCACTAAACACAGGGAAACTACGCAAGTGAGGGACTCAAGGATTCCATTTAACCGACCTGATATGCAGCCTGGGTCTACCACAGTGTCAAATAGCATTTCTTGCCAGACCATTTTGAAATGTTGATCAGTATCTAAAGGGCATTTAAAAAATCTAACAATGTTTTTAAAAAGACATTCCTTACCCAAAATGTGATAATAAAACGCATCAAGCGATTTAAATGAATGACCACAAAACAGCTCTGCCTTACGAAAATAGTACCCGGATCACAGATTTTCACTTGATCTCTTCACAACCCTTTTTGTCCACATGGTTTGCATCAGATGATGTGGTGCGTTGTATAAACACTGTTCCCACTGCAGGATAATGGTAGCCAGAGATTCATGGATGGCCACACTCAATCTGTTAAAAGGCAGTACTTGCCACAAATCCAAAACAAACGGGACATTACCTCAATGATTGAGTCTGAGGGATTTAATGCATTGCCTCACCTGCTAATGCTCCTTACTCCAGTCAGCACATTTGTCACATCTCCTCCCTTCCATCTCAGCAAATAAACATTAGAGCAAATGATGACTTTGCTCACCTAAACATATGGGGATACTCTCTCACTTACTTTCACAGATGTAGCCAGTGATAAAGAGAGAGGGAGAGGAGAAGGTAGAGAAAGTACATTTGATTGTCTCAGGTTCTATTAAGTGAGCTACGTGCTTTGAAGGTATATCTTGTCCTCTATAAATAAGAGACCTAAGTCAAATTACTTTGGATAATGAATGTTGATCCTTGACATTATGAAACGAGCCCTGGAAGCGCTCATAATCAGCAGTGAGGGAGGGGCGTGGAGGTGGAGTACAGTGGTGGCGCCAGGGGGCGCTGAAGCACCCCCAAGGATAGCCATAGCACCCCCAAGAAATGTATGCGTCTTTTTATTTATTTATTTAATTAGAAAAATTATTCATTACATCAATGCTAGTGAAACAAACACATTTCTGACCAAAAACATAAAGCCAACACAGGTAATATGATTAGGCCAATGGCCAGCACCCATTACATTTTTGACCTGTTAGCTAGAGCGCAAATTATTGGCTAACGTTAATGTTTAGCAAAGTGAAAAATGGATCGTTTTTTTGTCCTTGTGGAGACTCAATCAAAACCACCTTAAAGCGAGAAGGATTCTGAACATAATAGGCCTCGTGAGGCTGAAGGTGTCACACCAGGAAGAGGACGAAGAAAAGCCGCGGAGTGATGGAGATGAGGAGGAAGGCGGGTACCAGCGTAGAACTCAAGAAGCTGAGTGATACTCGCTGGGCATGTCAATATAATGCAATCTGGGCAGGCAAGAAAACTCTCCCAGCAATCCTGGCTACCCTGCGTGACATCATCTGCCTGTCAAATCCACACCAGAGGACAGAGGCGAGAGCTCTCAGTGCAATCATGGACGAGACGTTTGTTGTACATCTCATTAATTTCGAGGATGTAGTCAGACCAACTAAATTAATGTCGGATCAGCTTCAGTCCGCCACTTTTGATCTTGAAAGCAGCAGATGATCTGATGAACTGCCATATCTGAAAAGCGGACAGGGGACAAGTCGAGGGAAATTAGAAATGAAGCAGAAAGTCTGTGTGTGAACGCAGGAATTGCACCACAGACCGAGCAACCGGAGAGAAGGCGGGCCCAAACATCTCGACATCTGGAGGGGTTTGTAGTGGAAGCCCCGTTAGAAAAAGCACGCTTAGACACCGATGACCTGAGAACACACTCGTTCTATCCTGTTATAGACAGGTTGTTAATGGAGATGAAACGTCGCTTTTCAACAGAAACAAATGAAGTACTGAGAGGTGTGTCCGCCCTGAGACCCAAACACACATAATTTCTGGACAAACAAATCATACTGCCCATGGCCCGCCACTATGGAATCAGTGAGGAAAACCTGTCTGCAGAGCTTTACCAAGTTTGCCGGCTGTCGCAAAGAAAAGAAGAACAGGAAAATACTATCACCAGCACTAAGGAGTTTCTATCCCTCATGAGGCCATACAGAGATGCATTTATAGACTTGTATAAACTGATATGCATATGTCTGACACTTCCTGTGACCTCAGTGAACTGTGAGCGCAGTTTTTCTTGTCTGCGTCGTTTGAAAAACTACCCGAGGAACACCAGTGGGGACTCTCGAACCAGTAACCTGGCACTGTTGGCTATAAACACCGTGAGAACAAGGACCCTGGACAGCGGCAAAATCATTGATGTATTTGCCCTCAACCACAACAACAGATGCAATTGTTTTGTTATGAAGACGTCTAATGTTAAGTGCATGATGATCCCCTCTGTTGCCTATTATAAATGTAATGCATTGATGGTTGAGGCAAACATTCTGTCTGTTTATAGTTATGTCTATGTGATGCTCATTCATATAACATTAGGTTTATGGAACGGAATACTGTTGATTCAGTAGTCGGCGTGTTTGTAACTGCCAGCATGAGTTTGTGATCTTAGAATCTGAGTCTGAAATGTGAGAAACCCTGTCCATGACATGGGGCCTACTTGTGTTTAATTTTATGTTCAGAGCCAGAGGTGTGTTAGGCTTGTGAACCTTACCTGGCGAATGTTGCAGTAGAAAATTCAGCGGTAGCGATCGGTACCTTAATGGGAAACCCTAAATGTTTGAGCACCCTCTATGAAACGTCAAGTTAACCCACAGCACCCCCCAAAGAAAATATTTTCCCCTTTTATCTAATTTCTCCTCGACTCCTAACCAAGGAGAGAGGAGTAGCAGCAGGCGTTTAGAGAAATGAGAAATCCTCTCTAAGCGGTCATTTTAAAGAGACGTGCAATAATGATGACAGGAGGCACAGCAGCCCTCTGTCTAATGGGCAGAACTGTGTTCATGACAACTTATATATTTACTTTTAATTAATTGACAGTACGGTATAATGAGACAATAACAGGCTACAGATGCGGACATATACAAACACACACACACATATATATATATATATATATATATATATATATATATATATATACAGTGTTTCCCCTATATACAAATAGTGGCGGTGCAATATATATATATATTTTTTTAATTAAAATAATAATAAGTGGCGACCCTTTTTCATTTTTGATTGTTTGTTATGTGGATTTGTAGTATTTGTTTTACTGTATGTTCAATAAAGGTGTATTTTTGCTAAATCTTGAGACATTGACACTGTATGTACTGGCAGGGCCGATTTTTGGCATATGGGCGCCAGATCTGGGGGGCGCTGCGCTGGTAGCTCTGGGAGGGGAAACATTTTTTTTTACTGTTGGAGCTCATCCTAATTGTTTGCCTTGATGTAACATCATTCATAATTAAGTAAATGCAACAGCCTTTTCACCCCGGTTACACTTTTCATTTTCCTTGTACGATGGGCGCTGTAAGTGATGAAAGTGGGGGATGTTGGCTTATCAAGCGCCCGCAGCTCACAGCCAAAGTGCGAGCGTGGGAGCGAGCGAGGGAGAGGGGAGAGAGAGATAGGGCGCACCGGTATCGGTGCTGTTGTTATTATAATCTGGTGCTAGCTGCGCTAACGGATATAAGAAGTAGATATTTTTCTACAACCAGGGTGGAGGAGAGCTCTCCTGTCAGACTGAGAGGCTCAGTGAGGTAAAGGACTGGGAGTGTTTAGATAGTGTTTAGATAGTTAATTTTAGTCTAAGTTATCTCAGTGGGTCTCAAACAAATATGTGTTTATTATG
The DNA here is from genome assembly GCA_902827135.1 of Harpagifer antarcticus. Classification (NCBI taxonomy): domain Eukaryota; kingdom Metazoa; phylum Chordata; class Actinopteri; order Perciformes; family Harpagiferidae; genus Harpagifer; species Harpagifer antarcticus. The sequence goes on from CADEHL010000050.1 coordinate 788,398, forward strand.
TAAACACATATTTCCAAGGCACTCCTTTATAATTATTAGGATAAATAAAAACAGGTTTGAAATCATTCCAATGTATACTATAGGACAATAAATCAAAAATACCGTTTGAAGTTGGAGAGATACAAAAATATGCATAAATAAATAAATGTTAAATGGTAAAATAAGATATAAATGAACAACAAAAATAAACTAAGTTACATTTATTTGTTATTGGCTATGGTAGGTTATTGGTTATGTTCACATACTTATTTGATTATTAAAATGTAAACCGATCTTTTTCAGATGGGTGTTTAGAGTTGTACCCCCTAGATCAGGTCTCTAGTAATTGTGTGCTCAAAGTGCACCAGATTGAAGCATTTTACTTTAAAATGTTCAAAAAATATCTTCCCGGGGGGGGCATACCCCCCTAGAGGAGATGATGTCCACCCCCCTATTAAAACATGTTCATATAATAACATCTTCTCCACCCTCTTGGACCCTCCCAAAGCCCCTCCCCCCTCCTCACTTCTGTCAAGCGACTTTGTTAACCATTTTGAAAAAAAGGTTGATGATATTCGCTCTTCTTTTTCTGACTCACCTTTACTCACCGCTGGGTCACCAGACCCTCCTTTCACCCACACACTAACCTCCTTTTCCCCTCTCTCTCCAAGTGAGGTTCTTACCCTCATTACCTCTGCCTGCCCTACCACCTGTCCTCTGGACCCTATCCCTTCAAACCTCCTTCAGACTATCGCTCCTGATATTCTACCGTTTCTCACCCATTTCATCAATACTTCTCTAACTTCTGGTCACTTTCCAAATAGTCTTAAGGAGGCAAGAGTAAACCCTCTCCTAAAGAAACCCACTCTCAACCCGTCTGATGTTATAAACTACAGGCCTGTCTCTCTCCTCCCGTTCCTGTCTAAAACACTTGAACGCGCTGTCTTTAAACAACTCTCCTGTTATCTCCATCAGAACAACCTTCTGGATCCGCAACAGTCTGGTTTCAAGGCAGGTCACTCCACAGAAACTGCTCTCATTGCTGTCACTGAGGAACTGCACACTGCCAAAGCAGTATCCCTCTCCTCTGTCATCATCCTGTTGGACCTGTCAGCTGCATTCGACACGGTGAACCATCAGATCCTCCTTCGCACTCTCCAAGAACTTGGAGTTTCAGGCTCTGCACTTTCCCTCCTCACCTCATACCTCAAAGACCGTACCTACAGGGTAACTTGGAGAGGGTCAGAGTCCGACCCTTGTCAATTAACTACAGGGGTCCCTCAGGGCTCTGTTCTTGGTCCGCTCCTCTTCTCCCTGTACACAAACTCGCTCGGATCAGTCATTAGCCCGCATGGTTTTTCATACCACTGCTATGCTGACGACACCCAATTAATTCTGTCCTTTCCCCACTCAGAGACCCAGGTCGTCGCACGCATCTCTGCTTGTCTAGCTGACATCTCTCAGTAGATGTCTGCTCATCACCTCAAGCTCAACCTTGACAAGACTGAACTGCTTTTCCTTCCGGGAAAAGATTGTCCCACTCTTGACCTGACAATCAACATCGGCACCTCTGTTGTTTCCCCGACTCAGACTGCAAGGAATCTGGGAGTAATCCTAGATAACGACCTGTCCTTCACTGCAAACATCGCTGCTACAACCCGTTGCTGCAGATATACGCTGTACAACATCAGGAAGATTCGTCCCCAGCTGACCCAGAGAGCCACGCAGGTTCGGGTCCAGGCTCTCGTCACCTCACGCCTAGACTACTGCAACTCCCTCCTGGCTGGTCTAGCTGCATGTGCTATCCGACCTCTGCAGCTCATCCAGAATGCAGCGGCTCGTCTGGTCTTCAACCTTCCAAAATTTTCCCACACCACTCTGCTCCTCCGATCCCTTCACTGGCTCCCGGTAACTGCTAGAATCCACTTCAAGACACTGGTACTTGCATACCATGCTGCGAATGGATCTGGCCCTTCCTACATCCAGGACATGGTTAAACTGTACACCCCAGCGCGTGCACTACGCTCTGCATCAGCCAAACGACTCGCTGCACCCTCGCTGCGAGGGGGACCCAAGTTCCCATCAGCAAAAACACGTGGGTTTGCTATCCTGGCTCCAAAATGGTGGAATGAGCTCCCCATTGACATCAGGACAGCAGAAAGCCTGCACATCTTCCGGCGCAGACTGAAAACTCATCTCTTTCGACTCCACTTCGAGCGATAGAATTACTAACAAGGCACTTATATACTAATAAAGGACTGGCTTATCTATAGCCAGTTGAGTAGCACTTGAAATGTTTGGCTCTATGATACCTGATGTACTTATATGATTCTGTTTTCTTCAAGGTTGTGTCTTCCTGGTCGAATGTACTTATTGTAAGTCGCTTTGGATAAAAGCGTCAGCTAAATGTAATGTAATGTAACAATACTGAATACATTTGAAGCCATTTTGACGTCTATTACCTATGTCAATAAGTTTCTGTTTTTGTAGTGTATTTGTCTTTTGTAGAGATTTTTCATTTATTCTTTATATATAAAATCTCGCCTAAAATCTCGCCTAGGGCAGCAAATTGGCTAGAACCGGCTCTGGTACTAGTGATGGGAATTATGGCTCTTTGAAGGGAGCCGGATCTTATGGCTCCGTTCCTTTCAAAGTGTCACGGTTGAGTGAAGGAAGCAGGACCCAAGCGCAGATAACTTTGATAAACCTTTATTTCAAGGCTAAAATGGAACGAATACAGAAAAACACAGAACACTCACCGGTGGAGTCCGTCACCAACAAAAGAAGCACCGACACTGAACACAGCACGAGACAAGACTAAATACAGGGAGGGCTAATTACCAGACACAGGTGAACACAATCGGTAAACGAGACACAGGTGAGGAGGGAGGAGAAAAACACAAGAGCCACAGGTGAACACAATTAGCTAAACGAGACACAGGTGAGGAGGGAGGAGAACACACAGGGACACTAACGACAGGAGGAAAACATGACAGAGAACAGTGAAAACACCCAAACTTAGACAGAACTGTGACAGAACCCCCCCCCTCAAGGGACGGATTCCAGACGTCCCTAAACCCCAACACAAAAATCCAGCAGGGTGGGTGGAGGGGGTCCGGAGGAGGGACGTATCCCTAGGCCACCAGGGTGGGTGGAGGGGGTCCGGAGGACGGGACTAAGCTGACCGCCCAGGAGCCCAGTAGGGGACCAGGAAGGGATCTCGGGCGGACGGCCCGGGGGCACGGCAGAAGCCGAGAAGGGGGACTCGGGCGGACGGCCTAGTGGCAAGGCAGAGTCCATGGTGGGGCGTAGGCCACAGCGGGCGAACTCAGGGGGCCGAGCATGAGGGCGAAGGCAGCGGCAGGAAGAGTCAGGGGGCCGGGCTCGAGGACGAGGGCAGCGGCAGGAAGAGTCAGGGGGCCGGGCCCGCGGACGAAGACCGCGGCTCACAGAGGGTCGGGATCGAGGGCGAAGACCACGGCAGGAAAAGTCAGGGGGCCGGGCCCGAGGACGAGGGCAGCGGCAGGAAGAGTCAGGAGGCCGGGCCCGCGGACGAAGACCGCGGCTCACAGAGGGTCGGGATCGAGGGCGAAGACCAGACAGCTCCGGAGGCCGGGCAGGACCCGATGTCGGCCGGACAGGAACCGGAGCCGGCGGGACAGGCTTCGGCAGGATCCCCCACGGAAGAGGACCAGGAGTTGGCAGGACCCCCAGCAGGAGAGCGGTTGGCGGGACCTCCGACGAGACAGGACAAAAGGTTGGCAGTACCCCCGGCAGGAGAGTAGACGGCGGGACCTCCAACGGCACCGGACACAGGGTTGGCAGTACCCCCGGCAGGTGAGTAGACGGCGGGACCTCCAACGGAACAGGACATAGGGTTGGCAGGACCCCCGGCAGGAGAGTAGTCGGCGGGACCTCCAACGGGACAGGACATGGGGTTGGCAGGAACCCCGGCAGGAGAGTAGTCGGCGGGGCCTCCAACGGGACAGGACATGGGGTTGGCAGGACCCCCGGCAGGAGAGTAGTCGGCGGGGCCTCCAACGGGACAGGACATAGGGTTGGCAGGACCCCCGGCAGGAGAGTAGTCGGCGGGGCCTCCAACGGGACAGGACACAGGGTTGGCAGGACCCCCGGCAGGAGAGTAGTCGGCGGGGCCTCCAACGGGACAGGACACAGGGTTGGCAGGACCCCCGGCAGGAGAGTAGTCGGCGGGGCCTCCAACGGAACAGGACATAGGGTTGGCAGGACCCCCGGCAGGAGAGTAGTCGGCGGGGCCTCCAACGGGACAGGACACAGGGTTGGCAGGACCCCCGGCAGGAGAGTAGTCGGCGGGGCCTCCAACGAGACCGGACAAAGGGTTGGCAGGAACCCCGGCAGGAGAGTAGTCGGCGGGGCCTCCAACGGGACAAGATATGGGGTTGGCAGGACCCCCGGCAGAGGGCTAGTCTGCGGGACCTCCAACTGGACAGGACATGGGGTTGGCAGGACCCCCGGCAGAAGACTAGTCTGCGGGACCTCCAACTGGACATGAGTAGGGGCTTGAGTGGGGACTCGAGAGAGGGCTTGAGAGGGAACTTGAGAGGAAACTGGAGAGTGGACTCGAGAAGGAACTCGAGAGGTAACTCGAGAGGGGACCTGAGAGGGGACTTGAGAGGGGACCTGAGAGGGGACTTGAGAGGGAACTCGAGAGGAGACCTGAGGGGAAACTTGAGAGGTGACTCGAGAGGGAACTCGAGAGGGGACTAGAGAGGGGACTTGAGAGGGAACTCGAGAGGAGACCTGAGGGGAAACTTGAGAGGTGACTCGAGAGGACACTGGAGAGTTGACTTGGGAGGTGACTCGAGAGGACACTGGGGAGTTGACTTGAGAGGGGACTCGAGAAAAGACTCGAGAGGGAACTCGAGAGGGGACCTGAGAGGGGACTTGAGAAAAGACTCGAGAGGGAACTTGAGATGGGACTTGAGAAAAGACTCGAGAGGGAACTTGAGATGGGATGAGGGAAGGGACTAGAGAAGTGACTCGAGGAGGGACTTGAGAAGTGACTAGAGGTGGGACTGGAGAAGGGACTAGAGAAGGGACTAGGACAGCTGGGGCCAGAGCTAAGGCTGGAACCATGGCTGCTGGGGCCAGAACTGGGGCTGGAACCATGGCTGCTGGGGCCTGTACTGGGGCCGGAACTATGGCTGTGTGGGCCGGTTCTGTAGCCGGAACCATGACTCTTGGGGCTCGGATTGCTAGCCTGGACTTGCGACTCCTTCTCCTAGAAGCCGCCTGAAGGCTCCGTGGACCTCCAAAAGCCAGCCGAGTTCCAGAAAACGCCTCTTGGACAGGAGCAGGAACTGGGGCGGAAGCACTGGTTGACTCCAGACGGAACACACCGAGACGTTTATAGTCCGCAGGCTGGAAATCACACGCCCAGATGAAGTTCAACATCCAGTCAGGTAAGAACTTCACCAAGTCCGGTTTCTCCATAGCCAACCGGTGCGCCTCTACCAGAGCGGCCTCCTTCTGCCGAACACTGGACGTTCCCCTCCACCAATCATAGCAGCAAGCCAAAGCAAATGAAAAATGCTGTAATTCCAACTCAAATGGGTCATCTGCTGGGTCCATCTCTGGTCGGTGCTTTCTGTCACGGTTGAGTGAAGGAAGCAGGACCCAAGCGCAGATAACTTTGATAAACCTTTATTTCAAGGCTAAAATGGAACGAATACAGAAAAACACAGAACACTCACCGGTGGAGTCCGTCACCAACAAAAGAAGCACCGACACTGAACACAGCACGAGACAAGACTAAATACAGGGAGGGCTAATTACCAGACACAGGTGAACACAATCGGTAAACGAGACACAGGTGAGGAGGGAGGAGAAAAACACAAGAGCCACAGGTGAACACAATTAGCTAAACGAGACACAGGTGAGGAGGGAGGAGAACACACAGGGACACTAACGACAGGAGGAAAACATGACAGAGAACAGTGAAAACACCCAAACTTAGACAGAACTGTGACACAAAGAGCCGTTCAAAAGTGTCAAGTAAATTAAGTTGCCTTGCCATGAATGAAATTCAAGGAACTCTTAATATTAGATACTGTGTTTTTCAGTGGCGATGGTGATTATTTGCTGACCCTGCTCTAAAGGATATTTTGCCTTAACAAATGGTGCGCTTTATCACTGCCTGGGTTTTGGTTGAAGTGCATCCAAATGCTGCTGCGTTTTTTCACGTTTGGCTCATTTTCCATCCGAAAAACACGTCGTCTGTCTATCCTGTACCACTTGTTATGACTTCTCTCTCTCGTATTCCGTTAAGACACACCCCATCTCACTCCTCGTGCTGAAACCTACCAATCAGAGTAGGGGCGGGTCTTCACAGAATACGTTTGGGGAACAAAATCAAGCTTTTTAAAAGGCGAGTGGATTTTGGCAGGCAGTGAGTGCGGACCAATGATTGAACGATAAAAAGAACGGCTCTCACCAAGTACGACTCGGTTCCCCTCGTTCGTACCAAAGAGCCGTTCAAAATAATCGGCTCGTTCGCGACCGACACATCACTACCTGGTACTAGGCCTCAAGAGCCTTTCTTGTGCTGGCAGACACATACAGTAGAAACAAATTGGCGGGGCGCACTTCGCACGCGCAGACACTAAAAAATTCCACGCGCTCCACGCTCACATTATGCTGGACCCACGTGCCTTAGCACCGCTGCTATGACTCCATCCTAGGAGAAACACTGATATATATGTATTAACATATTGGATCACTGTTACACCACCATCAAGGGAGCCTATCACACCGTCCCTCGCGCTGCATTGGGCCACTCTCACCACACCATGGTTCACCTGATTCCTGCATACAGGCAAAAACTCAAGCTGTGTAAACCTGTAGTGAGGACATTCAGGCAGTGGAGCAGTAAAGCTATGGAGGAACTTCAGGCGTGTTTGGACTGTACTGACTGGGACATGTTTAGGCCTGCTACTCAAAGTCTGAATGAATATGCACCTGGCTCCAGGGACGTGCACAGACATTTGGAGGGGCTATAGCTCTAAACTGGAAAAAGGGCCTCCCCCCCCTTGTTTTTAATGTAAAAGGTTCATGAAATAAAATGGGCTGGCTGTGGCTCAGTGGGAAGTGTGCTGGACTTCAAATCTGGGGATAGCAAGTTCGAGTCCCACTGCAGTCAGCATGTCGTTGTGTCCCTGGTGACACTTCACCCAAAATTGCTCCTGTGGGGATTGTCCACAGTACTGAATGTATTTAAGTCACTTTGGATAAAAGTGTCTAACAAATGTCATGTAATAAAAGCACAACACTGTCATTGCAAGCGACACTCAGTGACTTTCATGTCCAACTGCTAAATTCGTTGTTCAGGCACATTTTTTGCAGTCCATATCTCATTAAAATATATAATGTTAGTAACTATTAAAGAAAAATGGGGACAATTCTGTTTTAATGTAGTTTGACCATTGTAACTGCTCGGCAGACATAGGCTACTGTTAAAATAGGGCTTCTAACTAATTACCTTAAATAAACTCACTAATTAATTAAACCAGTTCAATACGCATTATTCTTATCATTCTTTATGAGCGCAGTAATGGTAAGGTATTTCATTACTTATTTTGAATAAATACCGTACCTGTGCACGTCACTGCCTGGCTCCAATCCGCCTGCAGAGCTGCCAAATTTGGTTTTATTGACAATTTCAATCTATTTTGGGACCGACCCGCCCTCTTCGGCACTGATGAAATTCACCCCAGCAGGCTTGGTAGCCGCATGCTAGCGGCTAACATGCATCACGCTGTTCAGACCTCTCCCTGACTTTTCCAGCGCCACGTTGACACACCCCCCTCTCCGGCGGTGTCATCTCAGGCCACTGTTTCCACGCCTGCCGTCTCGCTCTCTGGCGCCACCCAACGACCAGAGGCTTCTATACCAGTGCAGCGTCCCATTTGTGTTGTGGCCTGCTTACACAGGCTGGCGACTCGGACTGAGAACAGAGGATCCCAGGGCATCCGTCTGAATGTATGTAATATATCAAATTGTGTAGTGATTCCACGTGCTCCACGGTGTGTCGTTAACAGTCAGAGTCAGGCCCGGACTGGCCATCGGGAGGACCGGGAGGTTTCCCGATGGCCTGGCCTGTTAAGTGGCCTGCTGGCCTGAGGATTTTTTTTTATACGCATGTATTGTGAACGCAACGCTGCGCAAATGTGGGTCTGACTCTGCCTCACAGAGGGTGACTGGCTGTCTACATGATGTGGCCTGCCGACATGGCCACTTTCAGATACAGATCATACACTAATGCCCTCGATTGGTCTCTGTGTGTCATTCAAACTCGGGAGGGTGTGTGTGTATGTGTGGCGCGAGCGAGAAAGCGCGTGCACCGGTTACGTGTATTGTTGTTGTTAGCATATGGTGCTAGCTAGCTGCGCTAACGGATATAAGGAGCTGTTTCAACAACAAGGTGGGGGGAGAGTCCTCTGCGGTCAGACTGAGCAGTGGCGTTTTCTCCTGGAGGCCTGTTTTATCGGATTGTAGTTATAATTTTAATAAATAAATAAAAACACTTTGTTTAGTTTCGGAAATTCTTTGTTGTGTGTTGCTGCCGGCCGATCTCTCCACCATTCTCATTGGGTATTTTACAAAGAGTGAAACAGCGCCGCTCTAGATGTTATGGTGAAACAGTAGATTGCACTCTCTGTTGCGAGAGGAGGCCAGACGAAATTGGCTTCCCTTGGTGAAAAAAAATGGAGGGATTGACCAATCAGATGAGGCTCACGTCATGCCCCTGCCAACCTGTGATTAGTCAGGGCCATGCCAAGGGAAGCCAATTGTATCAACTTAGTGATGCAGTGACGCGTCCTTCTGTATTATACAAATGTGTGTAAAATGATACCGGGTGCTGTAATCACTCATCTGGTTACGTTATTACATTGACCACCACACCCCCGACCCAAAAGAAAGGACGTATGATTGGCTTCCCCTAATTTTTTTCCCACGCCACGCTACTGAGACTGAGAGGCTGATAACTACAGCTCAGGACTCTCTGAGTGTTCAGATAGTTAACCTAGTCTAAGTTCTCAGTGGGTCTCAAACGGTTTGGTCACCATTTATGTAAACACATATTTCCATTTGAGGTAACCACTAGGCGTCACTTAACTGAAAATGCAGAGGAAATGTTTGCCCAGATGTTTACTCCCTCAATTGCCCATGCTAACTTCTCAGTAAATGAGCTAGTTGATCATTTTAATTCTAAAATAACAAATGTCATGGATACCATCGCTCCCATTAAAATAAAGGAAGTATCTGGCAAGAAAATATCTCCATGGAGAAAAGCCATGACTGTGAGAACAGCAAAAACTGAGTGCAGAAAAGCTGAACGCAGGTGGAGAAAAACAAATCTCCAGGTTCACTTGGAAATATATAAAGAGAAACTCGGTTTCTATAATCAGGAAATAAAAAAGGCACGACAGTCTTTCTTCTCTGACATCATTACCAAAAATAAAAACAACTCACGTGCCTTGTTTGCTACCGTCAACAGACTGACAAACCCCCCAGTGTCGATAGCCTCAGAATTTCTATCCACCAGGGCCTGCAATGATTTTGCCTCCTTCTTCACTGACAAAATCATGCAAATTAGATAGGCAGTCAGTGCCTCTGCATCAGGTACAGCAAATGTACTGTCTCTATGTTCACCTAAAGCCAATTCAGACACCATGTAAAAATTCCATCTGATAAATGCTAAAGACCTGGAAGACATTATCCAACATCTGAAATCCTCCTCCTGTAGCCTCAACATCATCCCGACAGGATTTTTCAAAACTGTTTTTCATTGCTTGGCCTCAGATATACTACACATAGTAAACAAGTCTCTTCAATCAGGTGTATTTCCACAGGCCCTGAAAACTGCAATAATTAAACCGCTCCTAAAAAAGCATAACCTAGACACAACCATAATGAATAATTACAGGCCAATATCAAACCTTTCCTTTTTAAGCAAATTGATTGAAAAGGCAGTTTTTCAACAGTTGAGTAATTTCATGTTTTTAAATGACGGTTTTGATGTATTTCAGTCGGGCTTTCGACCTAACCACAGCACTGAAACGTCACTTGTTAAGGTCTTAAATGACATCCATTTGAACACAGACAGTGGCAGAATATCAGTGTTAGAATTATTAGATCTCAGCGCTGCCTTTGATACTGTTTTCCACAACATATTTTTAGAACATCTTGAAAACTGGGTGGGAGTTTCAGCAACAGCTCTAAACTGGTTTAGCTCCTGAAGGACAGAACAAACCTGTCTCAACAGGCAATTACAAATCAACCCTGATAAATATGTCATGCGGGGTTCCTCAAGGCTCCATCTTAGGACCTTTGCTTTTTAATATTTATATGCTACCTCTGGCTGAAATTAATAAAAAGAGCGATCTAAGCTATCACATCTATGCAGACGACACCCAGATTTATTTTAAAATCACACCGGGAGACTATTCTCCGATTAGAACACTGAGCAAGTGCATTGAGCACATCACTGACTGGATGACTCAGAACTTTCTCCAACTGAACAAACAAAAAACTGAGATCATTGTTTTTGGAGCAAAGAATGACCGATTAAAAGTAATCGTAGAGCTTCAGTCGGTAGACTACAAAGTAACTCACAAAGCAAGAAATCTGGGTGTAGTGATGGACTCAGACCTGAATTTTAACAGTCACATTACAACAGTTATTAGGTCTGCATACTACCACCTGAAGAATATATCAAGGATTAAAAAACTAATGTCGCAACAGGATTTAGAAAAACTTGTCCATGCTTTTATTTTCAGTAGACTCGACTACTGCAATAGTGTATTCACAGGGCTCACTAAAAAATCTATCAGAAAGCTGCAGCTGATTCAGAACGCTGCTGCTCGAGTACTCACTGACACTAGAAAAGTGGATCACATCACTCCGGTTCTGAGATCATTACACTGGCTTCCAGTCTGCCAAAGATTTGATTTTAAAATACTACTGCTAGTTTTTAAATCACTAAATGGCTTAGGAGCGAGGTATATAGACGACCTACTCCATCACTATGAAGCATCCAGGAGTCTCAGGTCTTCTGGGTCGGGTCTGCTCTCTGTTCTGAGAATAACCATTAAACATGGAAAAGCAGCTTTTAGTTATTTCATTTCATTTTTATTTATCCCGCTCATGGTACGCAAAACCAAATGTACAATAATTGACTCTACCATTGAGCGAAAAGGAGCAGGGAGAAGAATAAAATCTTATGTGACCTGCCCCTTTCTAAAAAAAACAAATAAATACAAATAGATGGTCTGCCCTTCATAATAATATATTTTTTTTTTTTCACAGCCAAACATAACAGTATCTTAGGATACTAAGAGAAACACACAAAAAAAAATACTTATTTCCCACTTGACGGTTAACGGAAAGAAACAAAACAACACCAAAACATCATATGTATAAGGAAAAGAAATGTGCAACACCCTCATCTGAGTCCTACTGGAGAAGAAGGTGGAAAGCGACGCATGATGATAATAATAACAATAACAACAATAACAATGGCAATGGGACCCGCAAATACAGAGGAGACATCACATCAAAGACATCAAAAACATGAAGGACCAGAGTACATAGACTTATTCACATTCTGCTTCATATAGTCCCATCTTTCTTAATTTATACAATTTCTTTAACTGAAAAATACATATACAATTCTTTAGATCCTTGTGTTGAGAATTCCACAATTGTACACCAACTACCGAAATACACATTTGTTTAAGAGTAGTCCTTGCATATGGATGCTTAACATTTAATGTCCTTCTGTTGTCTTCCTTGTCTGATCCAAAAACAAACAACTGTTGTAAATATGCTGGTAACATTCTGCTTTTTGCCCTGATAATGTCTGCAGCTCAGCTATGTCTTTGAGTTTCAAGATTCCTGACTTAAAAAACAGTCTGTTGGTGTGTTCTCGTGAGTCAGCTTTATGAATTATTCTTACTGCCCTTTTCTGTAATATTGACAATGGCTTTATGTTGCTCATATACGTGTTGCCCCACACTTCTATACAATAAATGAAAAATGGGAAAATGAGTGAACAGTACAACATCCTCAATGCCTTGTAATCTAGCAAATACTTTGCCTTGTTTAGAACAGAAATATTCCTAGACACTTTGGTTTTAACATGTGCTATGTGTGATTTCCATGTCAGGTTTTCATCCAGCGTCACACCTAAGAATCGAAATTCAGAAACCCTTTCAATAAAAACTCCATCAATGGACAATGAAATGTTTTCATCTTTTTTTCTATTAGCAAAAACCATAAACTTCCTTTTATTCAAATTTAGGGTTAACTTATTTTGATCAAACCATCTTTTAAGTTTGACAATTTCATGTCCAATACACTTTGCTAAAATGTTTAAATCATCTCCTGAACAAAATAAATTTGTGTCATCTGCAAACAACACAAATTGCAATAATGTTGACGTTTCACATGTCATTGATGTACAAAATAAAAAGTTTAGGCCCTAAAACCGAGCCCTGCGGGACACCACATTCATGTTCATACACTCCGATGTACTACCAGCAAATTCTACATATTGTTGTCTGTTCTCTAAATAACTTTTTAACCAATCTAGAACTACTCCTCTCACTCCGTATCTATGTAATTTTGAAATGAATAGGTAATGGTCTATGGTGTCAAATGACTTTTTTAAGTCAATAAATACACTCTGACACGAGGGACTCACAAGAACTCAGATGCACGATTCCATAGAATAAAAAAAGTATCTTTTATTAATAAAAGATTACTCAAACAAAGATCTCTAGATTCCACTAGGAACACTGAACAGGTTGACAGACATGGCTTGATGTGGAGACAAGACGAACCGACAATAGACACAAGGAGAGCAGGGCTATAAATACACACAACAGTTAATGGGGCACAGGTGAAAACAATCAGGGGCGGGGCTGGTGATGATGAGCACACGAGACACACAAGCTGGCAGGTGACACACAACGACATGAAGTGTAGACACCTGGAAAGAGAGAATAGAGTCAATAACAAACACAAAAACAATAAGCTCACAGACTCTTAACGCTGAAACCTTACAGTACCCCCCCTCTTACGGACGGCTCCAGACGTCCCTGAAAGCTGAGACTGACCTCTATCGAAATCCGATATAAGGGTTTTGTCCAAAATAAAGCTGCCTGGGATCCAACACCTCTCCTCTAATCCATACCCCACCCAGTCGACCAGGAATTGTCTACCTCTGCCCCTCTTCCTTTCCGACAGTATTTTGTCCACTGTGTACACTTGACCCCCGTCGACAACCCGGGGAGGTGGAGGGGACGTGGAGGCAGGAACCAGTCTGCTTTCTTTGGCTGGTTTTAGCTTGCTGACATGGAACGTGGGGTGGACCTTGATGGATTTGGGAAGACATAAACGGACAGCAACAGGGTTAATCACTTTGGCTATGGGAAAAGGACCAACGAACCGGGGAGCCAGCTTCCTGGAGGCGACATGGAGAGGAAGATCCTTGGTGGATAGCCACACTCGTTGTCCGGCCTGGTACTTGGGGGCTGGACGTCGTTTCCGGTCGGCCAAAGCCTTCATGCGAACGGCACTCCTCTGCAGCATATGGCGAACTCCCGCCCAGACCCGACGGCAGCGTCGAACCAGAGCATGGGCTGATGGTACCGTGACCTCCTTCTCGAGCTCCGGAAACAAAGGAGGTTGGTACCCATGGACACATTGAAACGGGGAGATACCAGTGGCTGATGTGGGTAAGGTGTTGTGTGCATACTCCACCCAAATCAGACTCTTACTCCAGGTGGTGGGTTTCTCGGACGCTAGGCATCTCAAACAGGTCTCCAAATCCTGATTCATCCTCTCTGCTTGTCCATTAGACTGTGGGTGGTATCCGGAGGTCAGACTAACAGTGGCTTGGATTAGGCGACAAAACTCCTTCCAAAAGCGTGATACGAACTGTGGGCCTCGGTCTGAAACGACATCACTAGGAAAACCATGGATCCTGAACACATGGGACAACATGGCCTCTGCTGTTTCCTTGGCGTTAGGTAACTTGGGCATGGCGACAAAGTGTGCCATTTTGGAAAAACGATCAACCACAGTGAGTATGGTGGTATTACCTGCCGATGTTGGTAATCCTGTCACGAAATCCAATGCGATGTGAGACCATGGTCTGTTGGGAATGGGCAGAGGTTGGAGAAGACCTGCCGCAGCTTGCCGAGAAGTTTTGTTCCTGGCGCACACAGGACACGCTGCTACATATTCCGCAACATCCTTCCACATCCCCGGCCACCAGAATCTGTGTCTCACCATGAAAAGGGTCCTTTTGTTTCCAGGATGACAGGTAAGTACCGACGTATGGGCCCAATGAACAACTTGCCCTCGAAGTTGCTCTGGCACAAACAAGCGATTCTGAGGACACCCTCTTGGGACAGGATTCCCAACGTTAGCCTGTTTGACCTTGGCTTCAATGGGCCAGGTCACACTCCCTATCACTCGGTCTGGCCGTAGTATGGGATCTGGACTCTTGGGGACTGGCTCAGGATCATACATTCTGGAGAGTGCATCAGGCTTTCCATTCTGCGAACCAGGTCGATATGACAGAGTGAATCTGAATCTATTAAAGAACAATGACCATCTGGCCTGCCTAGAGTTCAGACGCTTAACCTTCCTGATATATTGCAGGTTTTTATGATCCGTCCAGACCAGGAAATCCTGCTCCGCTCCCTCCAGCCAGTGCCGCCACTCCTCCAAAGCAATCTTCACGGCCAACAGTTCCCGATTTCCCACGTCGTAATTCCTCTCAGCAGACGATAGCTTACGGGAGAGGTACGCACACGGATGAAGCTTGTTGTCCCCTGCTGACCTCTGGGACAGTATAGCTCCAACGCCGTCGTTGGAGGCGTCCACTTCCACCACAAACTGTCGGTGGCGATCAGGTACAGTCAGGATGGGAGCTGTGGTGAACCTCCTCTTCAGTTCCAGGAAAGCTTTCTCTGCCTGTGGATTCCACACAAACTGAACCTGGGGAGAGGTAAGGGCATGGAGAGGAGAGGCAATAGCACTGAAATTGCGTATGAACCGTCTGTAAAAGTTAGCAAACCCCAAGAACTGCTGAACTTTCTTTCTAGAGTCTGGCGTGGGCCAGTTCTCCACATCACTGACCTTAGCTGGGTCCATCTCCACCTTGTTAGGGGAAATCATAAAACCCAAAAATGCCACAGATTTCACATGAAACTCGCATTTTTCGGCTTTCACAAACAAATGGTTAGCCAGGAGTCTCTGAAGAACAAGGTGAACATGGTTAACATGAATATTCTCATCTGGAGAAAAGATGAGGATATCATCGAGATACACAAAACAGAAAACATTCAGGAAATCTCTTAACACATCATTAATGAGGGCTTGGAAAACAGCAGGTGCATTACAAAGTCCAAAAGGCATCACCAAATATTCATAATGTCCCGTAGGTGTATTGAAACCTGTTTTCCACTCATCCCCCTCCCGGATGCGCACAAGGTGATATGCATTCCTTAGGTCCAGCTTGGTAAATACCTTGGCTCCCTGTAACAGTTCGAATGCCGTAGAGATGAGTGGAAGGGGATATCTGTTCTTAACAGTGATCTGATTAAGTGGACTGTAATCAATACAGGGCCTTAATGAACCGTCCTTTTTCCCTACAAAAAAGAACCCTGCTGCTGCTGGGGATGATGATGGCCGAATCAAGCCAGCTTTGAGTGAAGATCCGATATACTCTTCCATGGCCTTCCTTTCCGGACCAGAAAGAGAATACAACCGTCCTTTGGGGATAGTAGAGCCCGAGAGAAGGTCTATAGGGCAATCATACGGTCTATGGGGAGGCAAGGCAGTAGCTCGTGTCTTGTTAAACACCTCCTTAATGTCAAGGTAACACTCTGGCACTTTGGATAAGTCAGGAAAGTCAGATGGTTTAGCAGACGTGACACTGTCCCTATCTGACGCCTGTTTTAAGCTCCCAGATCTGTGTGGTCTACTCGAACCCGTATGAGAGGCTAAACAAGAACGAGAGCACTCACTCCCCCACCCCTTAACCTTTCCTGTAAGCCAGTCCATGTGAGGGTTATGTTTAACAAGCCAAGGGTAACCCAAAATGAGAGGCTGTTGAGCTGAGTTAAATAAATGAAAGCTAATATGCTCACGGTGCTCCTGGTCTATGACAATTTCTATGGGTTCCGTGCGATGAGTAACTGTACATAAAAGGCGGCCATCCAACGCACTAGCTTCTAATGGCTGATCTAAGAGGACAATGTTTAAGTTCAACTCTTTAGCCAGCTCCCAGTCCAACAAGCTCTCATCAGCCCCAGAGTCAATTAATGCATCCTGAGTTACAGTTTTATCCTTTAGTTTTATTTGTACCTGAGTCAGTCTTCTCGAGGAAGGGTCGAAAGAAGTCATTCGGCTCACCAGTGTCCCCCTTCCCACTGATGAACCTGATCCTTTAGCTGGACAGGCTGCCAGAACATGACCCTGCTGGCCGCAGTAGAAACACCTCCGCTCCCGTAGGCGGCGCTGTCGCTCCTCCGGGGTGAGTTTGGCTCTTCCGTGTTGCATCGGTTCCTCCGCGGCGCTAGGGGGCGATGGTCGCTCTGGAGACGAAGTCCGGGTATTTCTCCGCCAACCGTAGTGCTCCTTCTGTAATCCCCGTCCGAAGAGTGTAGTGGAAGCTGCTCCCTCCTCCCTCTCCCGACGTCTCTCAGCTAGACGTTGGTCCACCCGGATAGCCATGGCGATGAGTGAGTCCAACTCTACAGGCAACTCTAACGGAGCTAACTGATCCTTTATGGGATCCGCTAATCCATGCAGAAACGCATCAAAAAGAGCCGCGGAGTTCCATCCGCTCTCCGCTGCCAGGGTCCGGAATTCGATCGCGTAATCCGCCACCCTCCTCTGCCGTTGTCTGATGTTTACCAGGGCTCTCGCTGACTCTCTCCCAGGTGCTGTCTGGTCAAAAATGTTCTTCATTGAGTCCATGAAAAACTTTAACGACTGGCAAACAGGCGAGTCTCGGGCCCATTCTGCTGTTGCCCAGGCTCCTGCTCTTCCCGTCAAGTGAGATACTATGAAAGCTACCTTAGCTTGATCGGTGGGAAATGCTGCGGGTTGATGTTTGAAGTGGAGGTCGCATTGTATCAGGAATGGACGACAGTTTCCCGAATCCCCGGAGAACTTCTCCGGTGAAGCGAGGCGGAGTGAAGACGATGGCATGGATACTTGCACGGGGATCAACGGGGGGGCAAACCCGACCTCTGCTGGACCGGAAAACTCTGCCGCAGGAATAACAGGACGTCCCTCGAGGTGCGTAAGTATGTCATGCATCCTCTCTGCCAGGTGATTTAATTCTGTTGTCACTGTTACTTGGAAGTTGTGCTGACGGGCATTTACGTCTTGAACCCCCTGCTTCATTGTTGTCAGCTGCTCCTCCTGCTGACACAAGCGTGTTCCTTGTACTTGCAAAGCCGTCTTGAACACGGTGGAATCGGCTGAGTCCATCTTGTTTGGTCGGTTCGTTCTGACACGAGGGACTCACAAGAACTCAGATGCACGATTCCATAGAATAAAAAAAGTATCTTTTATTAATAAAAGATTACTCAAACAAAGATCTCTAGATTCCACTAGGAACACTGAACAGGTTGACAGACATGGCTTGATGTGGAGACAAGACGAACCGACAATAGACAAAAGGAGAGCAGGGCTATAAATACACACAACAGTTAATGGGGCACAGGTGAAAACAATCAGGGGCGGGGCTGGTGATGATGAGCACACGAGACACACAAGCTGGCAGGTGACACACAACGACATGAAGTGTAGACACCTGGAAAGAGAGAATAGAGTCAATAACAAACACAAAAACAATAAGCTCACAGACTCTTAACGCTGAAACCTTACACACCTATTGTGTATTTCTTTCTTTCTATAGCTGTTGTAATTTATTCTGTTATTTTCATTAAAGCTAAAGCTGGAGATCGAATTTTCCTAAATCCATACTGACTCTCACTCAATAACTCATTTTTTTCAATACAATTATCACATTTTTGGACAAACAATTTCTCAAGGACCTTTGAAAATTGTGAAAGCAAGGACACTGGTCTGTAGTTGGTAAATTGGCTTGTGTCTCCTGTTTTAAAAAATGGGATAACTTTAGCTATTTTAATGCTATCTGGGAAAATACCTGTCTGAAATGAAAGATTAAAGATGTAGCTTAGCGGTTTAATTATGCAGTCAATAGTCGTTTTCACTATTGTCATGTCGATCCCATCACTATCTGTCGAAGTCTTATTTTTGCATTTGTCTACAATGGATCTAATTTCAATTTCGTTTATCTCTCCCAGAAACATTGACTGCAACACATTACTTCCCCCAATTCCGCCATCCTCTCTTTGCCCATTGTGTTGTTTTGGAAGAGTCTTTGCAAGATTAGGTCCGACATTTACAAAAAAAGAGTTGAATTCATGTACTACTTCATTCATGTTTTTTACAACCTTATTTTTGTCATCAATGAAGTGACTGGGCAGGCCAGTGGATACAGATGTATTTCCAATAACATTATTTAAGATTTTCCATGTGCCCTTGATATCATTTTTCTTTTCTTTTAACATATTATTATAATATTCTCATTTTGCTAGTCTCATTATAACTGTCAACTTATTTTTATATGCCTTGTATTGCTTTTCAATTGCCTTTGTCCTAAATGTTATGAAGTCTTTATAAAGGTTTTTTTTCTTCTTGCAAGCATTTTGTAAGCCCTTGGTTATCCAAGGCTTTTGATGATAAGTACCTTTATATGTATGGAGTACAGTGGGACAATGTTTGTCATACAGTGATATGTAGATTTTTAGGAAGGACTCATATGCAGCATTTACATCTTCTACATAAACCCCTCTCCACTCTTCCTTTAAGAGGTCACTCCTAAATGTGTCTTTTGCTTCAGCAGTCCTTACCCTGACATATCTACTGCGAGTCTCTTCCTTCTTTTTCTTTAATTGCCAATGGTATGCTACAAATACAGGTTAATGGTCGCTTATGTCATTTATTATTAGCCCACTCTTAGCACTGTTTTCCATGACATTTGTAAAGATATTGTCGATCAATGTTACACAAGTTGATGTTATTCTACTGGGCTTAGTGATTAGGGGATAAAGCCCCCTGCTGTGCAATGCATCCAGGAAATCAGAAGTTGTTTTGTGTTTAGATACATTTAGAAGATCGATGTTAAAATCCCCATAAATAATGCATGTTTTATTTTCATTTAGGCCATTCATTAATACTCCTAAACTATCTTTAAAAAGCTCTACATTTGATCCTGGTGCTATATATGCACAAGTCACAACAACATTTCTCTTCCTTTCTATTTCAATTTCTATAGTTATGCATTCCATTAAATCATCAGTCACAATTGACATTGTTTCAACCAGTGTGCATTTTAGGACGCTGTCCACATAAAGAGCCACACGCCCTCCTCTCTTATTGGTTCTGTTGATATGGTGTAGCACGTAACCCTCGATTTGGAAATCAGTGACTTCGTCTTTATTTAGCCAAGTCTCCGATATGGCAATTACTTTGAATTTACTTTTAAATGTATGTAGGTATTCAGTGATCTTATTAAAGTTTGCATACAGACTCCTGCAGTTGAAATGTATTAAAGAAAATGTATTTTCAAGTCCAACATTGTCATTAAATTGATCATCGGTATAATATTTACACAAGTCACTTATATGATTCTCTGAATTGACATCATAATCAAAATTGTACATGTTATACTCTGTGTTGTCAAATCTGGAAAAGATTCCGAGTGGCTCAGTCATTTATGTGTTGTTATTGTTTTCCATGTACGTCTGCAAGGAGTTAACTCCCTCCACACAGACCTGTTCATTCCTTTGCTCTTTCATGCCGATCAAGCGAGTCAATTAATGTCTTTACTTCTGACATCAGCTCACATCCTGGGGTTCTCCGGTTCCTGGAGCGGTGTGTCTGCCTTCCTGAAACCTGAAGAGTAGACTCCAAGTCCGGTTCTCCTGCTGGACTCTCCATGTTGACACCATACTCCAGTAGACCCTGTGCCGCATCTTGTGGGTTGTTAAACACCCTGACTTTTCGGTTTTTCTCGAATAATTTCAGTTTAGCAGGGAACAGAATGCGGGATTTGATGTTTCTTTCCTGGAGCTGCTTCCTTACTTGTTTGTATTTTTGCGCGCTCCTTGAACACTTGGGTGGTGAAGTCCTCATCAAAGAAAATCCTGCAATCTTTCACCCTAATGTCCTTCTTTGCCCAGGCGGCTTGTAGCACCCTTTGCCTCACGTTGTAGTTTTGGAAGCGGACTATTATTGATTATTGATCGGGGACGGTCGGTATTATGCCCCAACATGTTTTGGTTGTCTACCCTCCCTCCCAAATGTAAAGCGTCTTTGGGTTCAAGAAAAGCGCTATAGAAATAAAATGTATTATTAACAATTTGGAACGAACTGCCTAAATCATGCACGTCCGCCGAAACACTTCCGATTTTTAAATCCCGACTAAAAACGCACCTATTTGCCGCTGCTTTTAATTGAGCTGCCCATACTCACGCTACAGTATGCCTTTTCAGTCATGTATTCTGTACCTGCTGTGTTTATTTATTTTATTTATTTCATTACCTTTGCTTATTATGCCTGTTTTTAAATGCCTTTTTAATAATGTATTTGTGCTGTATTTGTTCTTAAATGTTGTTTACTTTTAATCTGTAATGCACTTTGAATCGCCACGTGCTGAAAAGTGCTATATAAATAAAATTGCCTTGCCTGCCTTGCCTTGCCCAGAGGCTGTGACGTCGTACATCAGCTTCTGCGAGGACAGCTGTGTACCAACACGCACCAGGGTGAGTTTCAACAACAACAAGCCCTAGTTCACACCAAAACTGAAACAGCTAAGATTGCAAAAGGAGGAGGCGTTTAGGTGTGGCGATAAGGCACGTTTTAGAGAGTCGGAGTACGTCTTTGGCAAGGCGGTGAGAGATGCTAAACAACAATACTCTGAGAAACTCCAACATCAGCTCTCAGCAAACGACTCTGCTTCGGTTTGGCGTGGTCTAAGGCCCTGGCCACACGAGGACGAAACGGCTAAACGCATAGGATTAACGCAATTATTCGCCAGTCAACGTGTATTAAAGTTGAAATCTTCCGACAAAATTATAAAAGTGCCGGTCAAAGGACTTCTTTGTTATTTATTGAGCTTTAAAACAAATGAATAACGAATCTATATAATATAACAAAATACATGGAGCCTCTCTTTTTCCTCCCTCTCTTCGGACAGCGTCAGTGTCTGTTTCATGCAGCAGCTGATCCAGTAATGAGTGACCCGGCCGACAGTAAAAATAAACATATTTATAATTAGTTTAGGTAGTTTGAGAGGTGTCTCCGTCCTGTCAGATTAGACTTCACTCGCGTGTATGTCCATATCGAGAGAAAGATAAATAATCTGAATTCAGTGTGCAGTTTGCTTTGACGCGGGGGTGAGCAGCAGAGGTGGGGAGAGGCGGGGCTATTGCCTCATCATTATCAGAAAATGATCGTATAGGGCGTACACACGGAGCCGTTGGACCCCCCAGAGCGTTGCATATGCCGTTCTATCCACCTTGGGACCCGTTATCATTTCCGCAGTCGTTTAGTGCCGTATTCGGTCGTCCTCGTGTGGCCGAACGGTCTATATGACACTAAACAGTACCACAAACGACCGTTTTCGTCCTTGTGTGGCTGGGGCCTAAGACAGATCACAAACTACAAGCCAAAAGCCTCCCCCTCCATGAACGACCAATGCCTTGCAAACAATCTGAATCAATTCTACTGCAGATTTTGAAGACAAAGAGTTCAGTCCTGACACCATCCCCCCTGACACCTCTCAACAGCTTCAGTCTCACACCTCCACATCCCCCTCCCCTTCAGTGTCCCACTCTCCTACACCACTGACCTCCCCCGACCAGCCTGTCCTCCTACAAAAAACGACCATATAGGCCCTTATTACCAGCGCCATATAGACTGAGAGTTATGTCATCTCCGTTCACTCCAATGGACCAGTTTTTTACAGCAATGGCGGATCGTGGAGCCTCTCAATCGTTCCCCGGAAGTTAGCGCCAAGGCTAACAGAGCTGTAGAGTTGCAGCATAATAGACCGTTCGTGACAGACTTTTAAAGGTAAGAAGAAGTTTAAAGATTTATATTGCAGATATTATCAGTACATCTGATTCAAATTAACATCTGTATTAAAGGATGTCAGTGGATTATCCCTAAATTAGTAGATTTAGGGAACGTTTACAGATAACAGATCGAGCTAGGATACCGAATCAAGTTAGCAACACACGTAAATTCCGTTCTCTTAATGTCATTTCGTCCAACGTTGTTGAATTAGAGAAGAGGGGCTTCTAAACGAGATTGTATGCGGGGTTGGAGGGAGTTAAATATTAGATAAATATAACTTTGGTGCGTGTAAGAGTGAGTGTTTTTAGCAGAGCCATATTGTGTCCTTGTGATTATGTTGATTATTACCTGTCTGTATAATGTTGCAGCTCAGCTGATTTTGGATTGATGGCAAAGGGAGAGGGACTTAAGTGAGAGTGAAAACACAAGGTAAGTTTAATACTACTGTTTTATATAAGTAAGCATACTAAACATGTATTCTATCACGGTATTATATAAGTAATCTTGTTAGTAACCTACTGTATGGCAGGTGGAGGGGCAGTGATGTTACAGGTGGAGGAGCAAAACTGCAAGACTGCAAACTCACAAGACAGAGAAATCAAAGTTTGTTCTCCAGAGAAGAGGTTGATTTCACTTCAATTTTTTCATATTTTCTAAAGATGTGGAAATGGCACCAAAAAAAACTTGAGAGCTGTAACCAAGACAACTGTCACAACATGAGTAGAGAGCCACCAAGGTTTTTCAAGTTCCTCTCTTACTCAATTTTGCCAACCCAAACTTCCAGGTACATGACGGGACACCTTGCTTGTTTTTGTTGTTTGTGCTCCTTTGGCTGGGTGCTGGCAGGAGGAGGGCAGTGATCCCTTCCCTTCTTCCCTCAATCTTTGAGACTAATGTAAGTAGAAGACATGGCACTGTAAATGTTCGAACATTTAAAATATTATACCACTTAAAAATAAGAAATATTACTTTTGTTACTAAGAGTTCATACTTATTATACCTGTGTCACCTTTCACACTATCGCTGTGATCATGAGCTATGGGCCTTGTAGATACAGGTCCCGGGGTGAATCGTGGTGCAGGGGCCCTTCTCTTTTTGACAACAGGGCGATGCACGAAGATGGTGGGTATAGCCTCTGCACTCAGCCTAGTCTTGCCCTTTTTTGTCTTGACAAACTGGTCTGCATCAAAATGTGCCTGCGGAGTGACTTGAGGTTACTTCACACACAGAACAACTCAGTTTTGTCTGCCCACATACATATTCCATAGTGGTTGAATACACAGTATTAGGAAACACTTTAGACTTACTGGACATGTTATACTCATTACATGCTGTATATAAAATATGACCAAGAATGTGAGACAACTTTATAGAAATTCATATCACATCTGTTACTGATGCCATTTGTTATACTTTGTTAAACTCACAAATAATAAAGTTCCATAACTTCAGTTGGGAACAAAGACCACACCTTATCTCCCCAAGGCAATTTCCCATCCAATAGGTGTGCTATATAGGTGTGTATAACCCTTTCTCCTGTCTGTTACTCCCTCGTTCAGCACAAGAACCAGAGGGGGATTCAATGGAGCCTGAATACCTGCACTGAGACCCTCACCCTGCAACCTGAGTCTCAACTCTGTGTTTTTCAAGCCTTTCCCTGTTTTTTTGTATTAAAGAAAACATTAAGCTTTCCCAATGGTGTGGTTTTCGTTTGGGAAAAAGTGCAAAAGCAGTGTTTGTATATAAATCACATATGTTTTTGCTGTTGGTCTTGAAATTGCTCCTGCTTCCTCCACTCCGTGTCAGTGGGGAAGCCGTACATTCGTACTCCTTTCTCGGAGCGATTTGAGCATCCCCAGGCAGCACAGCAAACCATGGTGGCGACTAGGAGGCAGCACAGCAAACCAGGACAACACGGAGGAAAAGGCACAGACAAACTGCATGATATGCTATTCAATGTTTATTGAATTCCATGTATTTGCAATGGATGTTCCTAAAACAACACATTTAACATCATCATCATGCTGCTGCTGCTGCTAGTCCTTTGATAGTCACCTGTCGGTCTCCTGTCCTTTCTGAAAGCCATAAAGATGACATTAGTCATTTAGATAACTTGTGTCCTCAATTACCATGGGATTACTGAAACTACCATGAATTTAAGAAAATGGTGTAAATTAATCTAATCTGAATTTTAAAGCATTACTTTAGATCCCCTCCCGCTAAATATATCAATAAACATTAGAAAGTGATGCTCCTGACTACCATACAAGTTTAAGAAGATAATATTGGTTTTAAAGAATTCAAAGCTATAAATAAACAGCAATTCAGGCTCTTTAACCAAGGCACTGTTAGCTTAACATGTAAACTAGTTGTTCTCACTAATCCTAATATTATCACTTAATATTAGAAAATTCTATTTTATTTTTTAAAACATATTGATGAAAATACATACACATATCGATTTGTTGTATAAATATTGCAAATCAAAACCTTTATTCACTAATAATGACCACATGACGATAACCGTTTTTGGACTTCCGTTGTCGTTAACTCTTCTATCTATATGGCGCTGCTTATTACGACCCAGAGACACGTTTTAAAGTGTATGTTGTTCCTTACACGACCACTAGAGGTGCTCTAGTGCTTTATTTATGTGTTAATGATTTTAATTAGCTACGTAATGAATGTTAAGGCTTGAGTTAGCGTGTAAGCGAGTGGTATCTACATCGGTGCTAACGATGCTAATCGTAGCATCCAAGTTAAAATCATAGACTTAAAGGTTAAAACGAAATAGACAAGTGTTAAGCGTTAAGTGGGATAATACTGTTGAACAAACGGCTTCTGTTTGAGGTTGATAAAATAAGGTTACATCCTTGTAACTTAGAGAGATATTTTATTATGTAGGTAGGAACTGTATGCATCGCTAAGGTTAATTTAAATTGGCTATGCTCAAGTATGTAGACAAGCTCATGTCGAAGTAGTGTATGTGAAATCAACCTCACAATAAGATGTGTGTATATTACAATTATTAATGTCATATTTGATGACAAGATGATTACTTAGATAATACAATATGGTAGGTTGAGCTGGAGTTCATTATTGAGCTTACACATTAACGTCACAGTCATCTGAAGAACGAACCCAAACCTTGTTGTTTTTATTAATTGCATTACCAAATGGGTATCAAATAAACAGTAAGCATTGGTAACACAACTTCCAAAGTTACAGTAAAATAAAAAGGACCCTGACTTGGACAATACACAATCCAACATGTTCAACAGAAGAGAATCAGTTATATTGTTTGTACACATGTTACTTTACATATATATATATATATATATATATATATATATATATATATATATATATATATATATATGTTTAAGGTGTCCAGGTGATGCAGACAGGCTGGACCAGAGAGTGAGAGACAGAACTGGACTCCTCACAGCAGTGAACTTCAGCACAGACACAACGACTCTTTTTTGTCATACTGTACAAAGAATCAAGAAAGATATTTGTTTAAATGAATGAAGTATTGACTTGAATACACTGATATGTATTCCATTAAATAATACTAAATACTAGATCACCTACACATCAGTTAAGTTGAGGGTTTTTTCCATGCAAAAAGTTACATTTAGATGTTAACAAGCAATATGACTATCAGCTTTCTAATTTAATGTATTGAAGGCAAAGATATTTAACACATAGTGAGAACTGCTACTATTTATCTCTCAATATTGTCTGTAAAAAACGTGGTAAAAGTTATTCTTTCAGTGAGACAACAGAGCAAGCTTCTACAGTTGCACTACGTTTTGATAACAGTTAAATATTATTTTGATAATAACATATATTTCAATGTTGATGACTGTTCATTCATAATCTGATTGTCTTTGTAGCTCGCTGTTGAAATAAAAAAAAAACATTACAATTACAAAATAATTATATCTACAGCCCCTAAACACACAAACACACCGATTTCATAAATAACACACTTGTTCTGCAATAATATGTTTTATGTGTCCTGTATTTTTTGTTAGGACATGCCTGAAAGACACAACATTTTCTCCTTCTCTGAGGGTCAAGAAGAACATCAAAGAGGAACATTAAAAGCTGATGCTATGAGATTTTAAGACCAGTACAGGACATTCACTAAGAAACTACTGTTATTGTAAAAACACAGTCAGCTGATCGAATGCACCTATTTCCACATCTACACTCCATCAGCTGATTATTTCTATTTGCCTCACTTTATGAGCTTCACATCACTTGTGCCTTGTACCGCAGAGTTTGCAACGTCACAAATAAATGGGGCCAATCTTCAGTCAGATGTGAATGTGTAATCTAACATTTTCAGTAAGAATAATGGACAAAAGGAGTGCAAATACAAATACAATTATTTAAATGTCAACCAAAAGTTAATCAAATGTTTTAAATAAAAAGCACATATGGACAGAAGGTGTAAACCTATTAAATGTATAAGTGAACACATTTAGTCAAATAATGTGACAGACTAGGCCTGTGCAGTTGGTATCAGCTATGCCCAGCATGGGCTCCTCCATCAGGCCTGGTCCTCCTCGCAGAGAAAAGACCCTCAGTCCTCTCCAAAACCAACAGACAGGACGTTCATCACACGGAGGTTTCTCCCTGAAGTCTCTGCTGCTCTCTGGACACCAGGCTGTCTCAATCCGTCCACACTGAATATGAGAGGGGGAAAATGAAAATAATAAATGCTTTAGACAATAAGAAATGTAAAGTTAACTGTTGAGTTGCTCAGTTTTTTTAGATTGTCAATACTATTACTGTATAACTAATATCTCAGGTTAAGAGGCACATTCAAATAAAGATTGGTCTTTACATACATGTTGTCTTTTGAATTGTTTGTCTAAAGTCAAGGATCTAGAACTGGTACTTAGTTTTAATGATAGTCTGGTTATAATGCTGTTTGGACCATCACATGTACCTTAGCTTGACTTAAATGTATTAAACGTATAATTAAGTGATATCAAAATAGAAATAACTAATGTCATGCAAACATTAATATTTGCTTGATTCCAGTGTTTAATTTAGCACAATTGCATACAAACGTTAAGGGATTTTAAGATTCTGAAGTATTATGCTAAAAACTCAATAACCTAGATTATTATTTATAGTTTTGCTGAATAGTTTCATGTCCGCTTACCTTAGAAACGTAAAATGCCACGGCAGTGTGCAGATGGGGAGCATGTTAGCTTAGCTTGGTAGCTTCAGCTAGCTCTAGAACTTACAGCTCGGTGGCAGCAGGTCCCGCCTCTTTGCCCTTATTTGGAGCAGGCTGGAGTAGGCGGGAGTTGAACTCTGACGTCACTGTCGAGCCGTTAGTGGCCGACTCCGCCTACTAAGGGCTTCTCTGCAACTCTGCAGAATCCTATGGGTGACGTCACGGACCCTATGTCCATTTATATATACAGTCTATGGTCGTTCATGTCTCCCTTCATGTTGGTCACAGTCCCTTTTTGTTTGGATGCAACCTCATGCCTTGTACCTGTTCATGGACTCTTGATTTTTCAGCTTTTGTGAATAAAGCTCGCCTTTTTGTTCCATTTTGAAACCTGCTTCCCTCCTCATTCTGCATTTGGGTCCTATTTTTCCCCAACCCTGACAGAATGAACCAACCTCATATGGACCCAGCAGATGATCCATTTGAAGTGGAATTGTGTTAATTTACCTGCTTGCTGGCTTGCAGCTATGGTGAATGGAGGGGAGCAACCAGTGCGGAGCAAAAGAGGGCTGCCCTGGCAGAGGCGTACCAGAGGGCAACAGAGAAACCAGGGTTGGTGAAGTTCTTACCTGGCTGGATTATGAACTTCCTCCAGACATGCGTTTCCCGGCCTACTAGCCCCAGGCATGCTAGCACCCTGCCTGCCACAGTTCCCAACATAGCTTCTTTCAATAACGCCTTTGATGGGTCTCGTCTGGCTTTTGGAGGTCCACGGTGCCTCCGTGGAAGAATTATTCCCTTACACACGTCACGTATTCAGTTTCGGCGGCAGTTCTTCGAGTTTGTCCAGAAGTCTTCTAATCAGGGCTCTATAAATAAAGAGCTACGGCAGACGTGTGATATTTAATGCACCCGAACCGTGTATTAAAATGCATTTATGTGATGACTTTCAAAGTGAAAAGCAAGCGCACACGGAATAAAGTATTATTTTCTTTTTTTTGTTATGTTTTCGGATTTCATATCGCATAAACGCCATATCCCAACGTGCCTTGCGGCTAAAACATCCAATAACCGAGCTTCAACCTACCTCTGAAAAAAGAAATGTGTCTCAGAATCGAAAGGGAACAACCTATGGGTAAAACACAAAAGCATTGTACACAATTTAAACCAATCAATATTGTGTAATTAACAAGGATAAACTGATGTGTTTTCGTTGATGAGTAACGCAGATATCTCTGTAAAATCATTTTACAGTGAGGGGAATACCTCCAGTTTTACGATGAAAACTTTGAGACCGGAAATACTGTTTTCACCCCGTGAGGTTTGATGCTAACTTTACATTGGCGCTGGTCAATAGAAATTAATAGGGGGAAAGACGTAGTATATACACGTTCTCCTGGCAAGACCTCAAATAATCTTTGTAATATCTATCAAACTATAGATCCTACACATCCACTGGAAGTAGATTCTAAAAGTACATTCTATAACACATAGGTTTGAGCAAGCTCTCTGATTGGTCAATAGGCGCGTTTGATTCCACGATCAAACAACGATCAAATAGAACGTGCCTAATCACAAAGTATCCAGTGGCCTACACACGCCACTAGCCTACCGAAACTACTTCCATGGGCCTACATAGTGTGGTTTCCATAGCGACGTTTAGCGACACACAGCCGTTACACGGTTATATATTGTCTCTCGTTGGAAATCGGTAGCTACAAAATGTCAGAAGCACCTGCATACAGTGGCTGGCGGAGGCAGGGTTGGAGGCCAGAGAAATCATGTCCGTTAGCGGACATAAAAACGAGTTATCGCTTCGCAGCTACTGGGCTCCATCTCTAGACAACAGAAAGATGTGGAGCAACGCGCTTTTTGCCGGTCCGGGACACGCCATGAAACGGCCACTGGAGGAAAGCTCTTCCTATAACGTAGTCCTACCCGTGAACACCACAGCAGCACCTGCAAAAAAGTCTGGCATGGAGTTCATGGAGAGCTGTTTCAAGAATTGCACTTTTAATGGCAGCATGAACATCCACCTTCATTCTGAACCCAAAATGTTTCAGCACCAGGGACAGCCTGATTTGATTTGTTCCGCTAATCCCACACAGTGATTACTCAGATATTTAAATAGCCTAATTAAAGAATTGTTTTAAATAAATTGTTTTCAATAAATTGTTTTCAATAAATTGGTTAATAATATATTATTTACTATAATTATATCAATAACTGTAAGCGGGGTAGCAGGAGTGTTCGATCGGCTATCGTTACCAAGTACTTTCAGGAACTACTTTCTGACGGAGATTAACTCGAGCAGAAAGCGTAGGTTTGGGAGCAAATTAGCCCACATTATGACATTATTTTACGATATTGTTGATTACAATGATAGTTTGTGTTATAGAATCGCAATCATACACGAGAGGCCGTTCTTGAACGTCATTATTGGTACGACAGTACTGCGGCAGGACCGAGGCGCTTGCGCCGAGGTCCGTACGCCTGTACTGGAGTTAAATATACACTTCTCGCTAGAAATCTAATCAAAAAGCATTTTAATGGGCAAACTATCCTACAATTTAAGATTTTCCTTCCAGAGAGTGTTTGCAATCAACGGGAGCATCAGCCCATATGCTGCAAATTGTTGTTTCTTACACGACCACTAGAGGTGCTAAAACATGACTATAGGTTGTAATAAGCTGCTTGAACAATCAACCTATATGGTTGTATGAGTTGGAGGACTTGTTTCAAAAATAGATAAAAGTGTTGTAAAACAAATATTAAGAAAGTCATCTCCTGATCTTGCAGCTCACAGCTAACTACATGGCAACATTATACTTCCTCACATACCCCACACATTTAAAAAACTCTAGTTAACTGAATGAAAGAATGGAAGAGTAATGCAATCCATTAATATTGCTTAGAATGTTCCATCTCCCTTGTTTTAATAATTCATGTTACTTGTTAGACGCTTTTATCCAAAGTGACTTACATACTCAATACTCAATACAACCAACGCACTAACCCACTGCGCCACAGCCTCCCTTTTTAATACCCCTTGAACATTGGAAAGTCTCCTTTATAATTACATTACAGACATGTACTGTGTTGAAAACGTGTGGACTTACAGGCAAAAAAGGAAATACAAGAAAAAACAATGTAAACCCTTTTGATACTAAAGACAGATTTACCAACAGATGGTTAACATTTTAATTATCATGAAATAGGGACAATAAGTAACCCTTCTAACTAAGCAATGTAGTGTTTGTATCTCTTTTGGTTTTATGTTGAGTCCTTTATATAATTGATAAAAGCTGCCCCCTCAAAAGAATATGTCACTGTCAACAAATGCCTGCGAGTTCACTGACTCTCAAACACATCAGCCTGGGAGTTTTCAGAAATAATTGGCACAGTTATTTGTGATAATTTAAGTTATCTAACCTTGTTTGTTTGAGGTTGAAATCCAAATCACTTAAAATAAATGAAGGTAAAAACAGCCCATATTCCATTACTGCTCATGTTGTTTTTGCCTCTTGTATACACACGCATCTTCCCCATTCTACCACATGAACACCCACACTTATGCCTTCCCCCAATAACATGCAGCCTGTTGCAATCAGCTTGATATAAAAACATTTTTATAAGAGCGTGTGTGTGGACAGTTCGGAGAGCATCTGACTGAGTTTGAATGTCGAGACTGTGAGTTATAAAACTGTTCACTTCATGTATCTTAACCATGTCAAAACGTGAAAAACTACGAGAAACACTGTGCAGAAACTGAGTTCAGAGCTATCCTGTCCTTACACCTCACATTACAAATACGCAGTCCCTCTGTTTTATGTTTTCAATTTAATGTGTTCAAGGAGAGGATCTGACCCAGATGTTACACTATCCCTGATTCAGTAGAAGAAAGAGAAGTTGGCGACCCCAAGGTAGGATAATTCAGCATTGTGAATTGGGAAGATGGATAGGACCATTATTATTTACCTGAGAGCCTGATGCCCTTGTGGCTGAGCTTTGGAAAATCCTTGGAAAAGCAGCAGCTTCAAACCTTGCCCATACAAATGTAATGGTCATTCTCTAAAGCAGTGGTTCTCAACTGGTGGGTTGGAAAAAAAAAAACTGGGGGAAAAGTCAAACTTTTATTTTGAAGACCCGATTTTCTAACGCTGTGCATGCAGTCGGCGTTGGACTGGAAGTACCGGAGACCATAAACGGGTTTGAAAACTTCTGTCACGTAGTGATCATCTTCTCAATAAAATATCTTTGCTTATGTTTTTTCGAGTCTTCTGGCCAATCAGAATCAAGATTGTTGCCGGAAGTCCCCACGGAGAATAACTTTGCGGTAGAACTCTTCTTTATACATCCATGGTTACAACTTCAGATAGAAATGAACACATAATGAAATATGACCCCCGGTTTGATGATTGACAGGTCACAGAACAATGGGGGCTATCTACCCTTACCCACAATTTAAAGTACTATCTCCTCTTTTCTCTTCTCGCAGCAAGATGTCAGAACAAAGTGAAAAACAAACAATGGCATGAAATATTATTAACATAGTAATAGATGTATTTATTTTCTTCTCAGAGTGTAGCAGAATGCATAGTTTATATGTTAGTATTTCTAAAAATCTCCTGGGGAGAATCCCCCCAGACCCCCCTGCTGGGGTTGGGTTTCCAGCATGTGTGCCTTTTTATACAGTTCAGCTTTGATTCCATCAGCTCATTAAACCTTTTTTAAAAGCATACTTTAGTTCTGTGAAGGGATATAAGGGATATATGCACTGTACTTCACTTTAATTAATATTGTATGCTGAAAAGCTTATATTACAGCACATTTTTTTGTTGAATAGATTTGAGTGGTTCAAAATGTTGGGTCGTGATTTACTGACCAAGTAAAAAGTGGGTCCCGAGGCCGGACCAGTTGAGAACCACTGCTCTAAAGGGACTGTGAAAAGCTGCTCTCCCAGCCGGATGAGCATGTTTGACCTCCAGTTATCCCACAGAGAGTGCAATTGCTCAAGCCCCGTTCTCTACAGCACCTCACCCCTCTACACCTTGAATACCCACACACCTAATGAGGGTTCAACAAGTGTGTAGTACGAAGTATTGTGTTGTGATGGTCAGGAAAATCAGATCATGTGTGATGTTCTTTATGCTACTCATTCATTCTCTCTCTGTCCCTCTATCTCTCCCAACATTATCAGCTGAATACAGGCGGTTACTCCTTTAGTTAACTCAACTTCATTTGCTGCGATCTCCATGAACTAATCAAAACACTGATGTACACTAAATCAATATAAATGGAAAACATTAAAGAGCAACTTGCAGGTTAGAGACACCAGTGAATAAATGTGTAGGAAAATTATGTATACACTAGATTTTCCAAAAATATACATAAATATACACAACAGTGACATCTGGCGTAGTTTTTGTAAGACATTTTTACGAGTGAGAGGGGGGGGGGGGGGAGAGAGATGTAATACGGTTTCCTGATAAACGTTTTGTTTGTTAGGCCTCATCTGTGGAGAGTATGTGCTGCAGGGAGGTGGATGCACCTCGCACAACGCACCCAGGAACGAAAGCTAGCTCCGGTCCTTTTCCTGTTAGGGAAACTGTGGACTCGATGTCCTGACAGGCTGGAGTTTGTGCAACCTGCACAAACTCCAGCTCACCATGATTACAAATGATGAAATTGTAGTGCCGAGATATATGGAGTCGGAGGCGGTGCATCGAAGGTGCAAAAGGCAACTTTAATGAGCAGCAGAAATGCAGGTGTTGTCGGGTCGCAGCCCGGGACAACAAGAGGAAGAAGCCAGGAGGGCACACAATATATATAGTTAGCAACACATATGTCCGTGCGGAAACAAAACCCCCAACCCGTAGTTCCATGAGTGAATTATGTACATAGAGTCAATTAGTGATCACTACAAAATGCAATTAAAATTACCGAAAAAATACCAGCTCACTAAATCACAACCGCTCAAACCAACTACACTGAACAAAAATATAAATGCAACACTTTTGTTTTTGCTCCCATTTTTCATGGAATGAACTCAAAGATCTAAAACATTTGCTATATACACAAAATAACCATTTCTCTCAAATATTGTTCACAAATCTGAAAGAATCTGTGATAGTGAGCACTTCTCCTTTGCCGAGATAATCCATACCACCTCACAGGTGTGGCATATCAAGATGCTGATTAGACAGCATGATTATTGCACAGGTGTGCCTTAGGCTGGCCACAATAAAAGGCCACTCTGAAACGTGCAGTTTTGCTTTATTGGGGGGGTCTGGGGGGGTCCGAAAACCAGTCAGTATCTGGTGTGACCACCATTTGCCTCACGCAGTGCAACACATCTCCTTCGCATAGAGTTGATCAGGTTGTTGATTGTGGCCTGTGGAATGTTGGTCCACTCCTCTTCAATGGCTGTGCCAAGTTGCTGGATATTGGCAGGAACTGGAACACGCTGTCGTATACGCCGATCCAGAGCCTCCCAAACATGCTCAATGGGTGACATGTCCGGTGAGTATGCTGGCCATGTAATGCAAGAACTGGGATGTTTTCAGCCTCCAGGAATTGTGTACAGATCCTTGCAACATGGGGCCGTGCATTATCATGCTGCAACATGAGGTGATGGTCGTGGATGAATGGCACAACAATGGGCCTCAGGATCTTGTCACGGTATCTCTGTGCATTCACAATGCCATCAATAAAATGCACCTGTGTTCGTCGTCCATAACATACGCCTGCCCATACCATAACCCCACCACCACCATGGGCCACTCGATTCACAACATTGACATCATAAAACCGCTCACCCACACGACGCCACACACGCTGTCTGCCATCTGCCCTGAACAGTGAAAACCGGGATTCATCCGTGAAGAGAACACCTCTCCAACGTGCCAGTTGCCATCGAATTTGAGCATTTGCCCACTCAAGTCGGTTACGGCGACGAACCGGAGTCAGGTCGAGACCCCGATGAGGACGACGAGCATGCAGATGAGCTTCCCTGAGACGGTTTCTGACAGTTTGTGCAGAAATTCTTTGGTTATGCAAACCGATTGTTGCAGCAGCTGTCCAGCTGTGTGGTTGTCAGGCCGGTTGGATGTACTGCCAAATTATCTGAAACGCCTTTGGAGACGGCTTATGGTAGAGAAATGAACATTCAATTCACGGGCAACAGCTCTGGTGAACATTCCTGCTGTCAGCATGCCAATTGCACGCTCCCTCAAAACTTGCGACATCAGTGGCATTGTGCTGTGTGATAAAACTGAACATTTTAGAGTGGCCTTTTATTGTGGCCAGCCTAAGGCACACCTGTGCAATAATCATGCTTTCTAATCAGCATCTTGATATGCCACACCTGTGAGGTGGGATGGATTATCTCGGCAAAGGAGAAGTGCTCACTATCACAGATTGTTTCAGATTTGTGAACAATATTTGAGCGAAATGGTTATTTTGTCTATATAGAAAATGTTTTAGATCTTTGAGTTCATCTCATGAAAAATGGGAGCAAAAACAAAAGTGTTGCATTTATATTTTTGTTCAGTGTAAAAACTACTACCGCGGATTGGGCAGAAAAGGAGTCCGAGAAAGTTGCTCACCCATGTGACGTAATATGACGCGTTTGATGTATGAAGTTAAAAAAAAGCAGTTTTTAGTAGCAAAGCTCAAAAGGGCTTATTTCCCCTTTGAATTCTTGCCCTTATGTCTTATAAAACATATCAAATCCTGCATTCACTATTTTAATTGTAATTTTCAGGCAAGGTTAAGCATAAATCTAGTAAAAACAAAAACCTGCAAGTTGCTCTTTAAAGGGCTCATGTCATGGCCATTTCTACTGATCATAATTCCATTGTTGAGGTCTAGTAGAATAGATTTATACTGTGCAATTTTCCAAACTCACATTGGTTTCTCACCGGTATTCACTCTCTGTCCTAAACGGCTTGTTGGAGCTCCTGCCCCCACCTCCCTGTGAGCCCAGTGTGCTCCAATTGGTCGGGACGTTGCGAGGCTCGTTGCTGCGATCTGTTCAATCAATCAATCAATCAATGTTTATTTATATAGCCCAATATCACAAATGTTACATTTGTCTCAGTGGACTTCACAGTTTGTACAAAATATCAGTATGACAATACGACACCCTCTGTCCTTAGACCCTCACATCGTACAAGGAAAAACTTTCGAAGAAAACCCACAGTTTAAAGGGGAAAATGGGAGAAACCTCAGGGAGAGCAACAGAGGAGGGATCCCTCTCCCAGGACGGACAGACGTGCAATAGATGCCGTGTGTAAATTGAAAAGATAATACATTTGCAACATAGGTAGTCCAAATGTTTGGAAATGCATGTGTGTATAATAGGAAGATGAATCCACGAGGATATCCATCCAGGACCTATGATCCAGGACCACAGCCACGACTCAAGATCCAGGGCTCGCGATGCAGGACACAGGACCGCAGGATCATCCATGACTCCGGATCCCAGCGTATATAGACACCAAAAAGAAAGAAATTTGGGGAAGCTGGGTTAATCGGAACATGGGAGTACACAGGTATAGACAGAGAGAAGGAAGAAGTAAGATGTCCCCCGACAAACTAAGCCTATATCAGCAAAACTAGGGGCTGAATCTAATCAGCCCTAACTATAAGCTTTATCAAAAAGGAAGGTCTTAAGCGCACTCTTAAAAACGGATAGGGTGACTGCCGCCCGAACACAAACTGGAAGCTGATTCCACAAATGTGGAGCTTGATAAGAAAAGGCTCTGGCTCCCATTGTACTTTTAGAGACTCTAGGAACAACCAACAACCCTGCATTCTTGGAACGCAATGCCCTAGTAGGACAGTAGGGTATAATGAGTTCTTTAAGGTAAAATGGCGCCTGTCCATTAAGGGCTTTGTAGGCGAGAAGAATAATTTTAAATTCTATCCTGTGTTCTATAGGGAGCCAGTGTAAGGCAGCCAGAACAGGAGTAATGTGGTCCCTTTTCCTAACTCTGGTTAGTACACGAGCTGCAGCATTTTGAATTAGCTGAAGCGACTTGACTGACTTCTTGGTACACCCTGATAATAAAGAGTTACAATAATCCAGCCTTGAAGTAACAAATGCATGGACTAGATTCTCTGCATCGTTTTGAGGCAAGATATGCCTGATTTTTGCAATGTTACGTAGATGGAAGTAGGCGGTCCTTGAAATTGATTTTATGTGGGCGTTAAAGGATAAATCCTGATCAAATATAACACCAAGATTCCTTACAGTCTCACTGGAGGCCAAATTAATGCCATCCATAGTTAGTATATCTTTAGATAATTTGTTTCGTAGATTCTTCGGGCCAAGTACAATAACTTCAGTTTTGGTCGTGTTTAACATCAAAAAGTTTAAGGTCATCCACGTTTTTAAGTCCTTGAGGCAGTCTTGAATTTTATTTAGATGATTAATTTCATCAGGCTTGATTGATAAATATAGTTGAGTATCATCCGCATAACAATGAAAATGTACAGAATGATTCCTTATAATATTGCCTAACGGAAGTATATATAATGTGAACAAAATAGGTCCGAGCACTGAGCCCTGTGGCACTCCGTGGCTAACTTTGGTTTGCGTGGAAGATTCATCATTGACACGTACAAACTGAGAGCGTTCAGATAGATAGGACCTAAACCAGCCTAAAGCAGTTCCCTGTATGCCAACTAAGTGCTCTAGTCTTTGCAATAAGATATCATGATCGATAGTATCAAATGCAGCACTGAGATCGAGCAAAACAAGAATAGAGACAAGTCCCTTGTCAGAGGCTATTAGAATGTCATTTGTGACTTTGACCAGAGCTGTCTCTGTGCTATGATGTGTTCTAAAGCCAGACTGAAAATCTTCAAATAAATCATTGTTTTTTAAGTAATCACACAGCTGTTTTGCGACTGCTTTCTCAATAATTTTTGAGAGGAACGGAAGATTAGAAATAGGTCTATAATTGGCTAAAACCTCTGGATCGAGGTTGTGCTTTTTAAGAAGCGGTTTTATCACTGCTACTTTGAATGATTGTGGAACATAGCCTGATAATAAAGACATATTCATAATATTTAATAAAGAAGTGCTAATTAATGGAAAAACTTCCTTCAACAGCTTAGTTGGAATTGGGTCTAATATACACGTTGATGGTTTAGAAGAGAGAATCATTGAATTTAATTGTTCAAGGTTTATGGCTGAAAAGCATTCTAGTTTACTATCTAGTGTAATATTAGAACTTACGTTTCCGGGAGTTGATAACACTATACTGGTCAAAGGCAAGAGGTCATTAATTTTGTTTCTAAGAGTAACAATTGTATCGTTAAAAAAGCACATAAAATCATTACTACTGAGTGCTATGGGAATAGAAGGCTCAATCGAGCTATGGCTCTCTGTCAGCCTGGCTACAGTGCTGAAAAGAAATCTTGCATTATTCTTATTCTCATCTATTAATGAAGAGTAGTAGGCTGCTCTCGCTTTACGCAGTGCTTTCTTATATTCATTGAGAGTAATATGCCAAATTAAACGAGATTCTTCAAGTTTAGTGGAACGCCATATCCTTTCAAGTTGTCTCGACTTTTGCTTTATTGTGCGGGTTTCGGCATTATGCCATGGAGCTAATCTATGTTGTTTTATTTTCTTCTTTTTCAAAGGAGCAACAGAGTCTAATTTTATTCGCAGCGCATCTGTAGCACTATCAACAACATGATCAATTTGGGGTGGTGGAAATTTTGTATAAGTTTCCTCCCCTACATGCAGACATGCTATCGAGTTAAGTATTGGTGGAATCTCTTCCTTAAATTTGGCTATAGCACTAACAGATAGGTTTCTGCTGCAGGAGCTTTTGACTAATGCTTTGTAGTCTAGTAACAGTACTTCAAAAGTTACTAAGAAATGGTCGGATAAAGCAGGATTATGCGGTTCGACTAATAGTTGCTCAATTTCAATACCATAAGTCAGAACAAGGTCGAGAGTGTGATTATAGCAGTGGGTTGGTTTATTTACACTCTGACAAAAACCAACAGAATCTAATATAGAGTTAAATGCAACAGTAAGGCTATTTTTATCATCGTCAACATGAATATTAAAGTCACCTACGATAATTACTTTATCTGTTTTAAGAACCAAAGTTGATAAAAACTCAGAGAATTCTGATAAGAATTCTGAATAAGGACCTGGTGCACGGTACACTGTAACAAATAAGATTGGCTGCAAAGTTTTCCAGGTCGGATGCGTAAGACTAAAAACGAGACTTTCAAAGGAGGTATAATTTAATTTTGGTTTAGTATTGATAAGTAAACTTGAATCAAAGATTCTGACATATTCTTCATGTCTCAACCAAGTTTCAGTGAGACAGCATATATCAATATTATAATCTGATATTAAATCATTTACCAATATTGCTTTAGATGCTAGAGATCTTATGTTTAAGAGACCACATTTAATATTCCTGTTTTGTTGCACTGTAGTAGTTGTTACATTTACTTTTATTAGGTTATTATGTATGACACCTCTATTAGGTTTTACCTTAAATTGTCCTTGGGCAGACACACACACCGCTAATATTGGGTATTTTATTGGGTTCGGGATTCCTATGGATGACTGCCTAGGAGAGAGCGCAGAGAAGCGTGTAAGACTGCGACTCCGCCTCCTGGTCTCAACTCCAGTTTGTCATGGATTAAGTCCACAAAGCCCTGAAATGTTTGCTGAAATGAGATTTGCACCTTCCAAAGTAGGATGAATGCCGTCTCTCTTAATCAGACCAGGTTTTCCCCAGAAGGCTGTCCAATTATTTACGAAGCCCACATTGTTTGCTGGGCACCACCAAGACAACCAGCGCTGAAATGATGACATGCGGCTATACATGTCATCATTGATCAGATTGGGGAGGGGACCAGAGAAGATTACGGTGTCCGACATTGTTTTAGCATAACTACAGACACTCCACATTAAGTTTGGTGCATTCTGATCGGCGTAAACGAACATCATTACCACCGACGTGAATAACAATCCTACTGTATTTACGTTTATTTTTAGCCAGCAGTTTAAGATGCGCCTCAACGTCGCCCGCTCTGGCCCCCGGAATGCATGCGACTGTGGAGGCTTTGGTCTCTAACTTCACGTGTCTCATAATAGAGCTACCAATGACCAGAGTTTGCTTCTCAGCGGGTGTCTCGCTGAGTGGGGAATATATGTTAGACACGTGAACGGGATGGTGGGGACCTGCGGGTTTCGCGTTATGCCCCTTCTGAACAGTCACCCAGTCTCCCTGCTGCTCGGGAGTTGCTGGGGGACGGCTAATAGGAGCTAACTTTTGCCGGTCCGCACTGGCTAACATGGGCTTTACTGTAGCTGAGTTACTTTCTAAGATGCGGAGCCGGGCTTCTATAGCTATGATTCCGCCTCCAACCTAACAGATGTATCGGTACCAGTAAAGGAGGTAGGGGAGTAACCAAACATGAGACAGAAAGAGCAGGAAATAGCACCAGAGGGTGGGGAAAGAGCCATGGCTAGCTATCAAGCTAAAGTAGCTACCGTTAGCAAACCCGAAAAGAGTGTAGGCAACTGTGGAGTTACAGTCGCTAAGAGACGGAGAGTTGTGAGTGCTTAAGCTGTAGTAACGTGTGATTACAACGTCAGGCAGTTACCGTGATCAAGAGTTTTAAAACGATCGATTAAGTTAAGATAATAAGCTATCAGCAGCAGAACAGGCTCTGGGTGTTGAGGGACTGTCATGGTTGACACGTCTCATCAACATTGCGTGGAAGTCGGAAACAGTACCGAAGGAGTGGCAGACTGGGGTGGTGTTTCCCCTTTTTAAAAAGGGGGATCAGAGGGTGTGTGCCAATTACAGAGGCATCACACTACTCAGCCTCCCCAGGAAAGTTTACTCTAAGGTACTCGAACGGAGGGTCAGGCCGATTGTCGAACCTCAGATTGAGGAGGAACAATGCGGATTCCGTCCTGGCCGTGGAACGACGGATCAGCTTTTTACTCTCTCAAGGATCCTGGAGGGGGCCTGGGAGTACGCTTATCCGGTCTACATGTGTTTTGTGGACTTGGAGAAGGCGTATGACCGAGTTCCCAGGGAGTTACTGTGGGAGGTGCTGCGGGAGTATGGGGTGAGGGGGTCTCTACTCAGGGCTATCCAATCTCTGTACTCCTAAAGCGAGAGCTGTGTCCGGGTCCTCGGCA
Source organism: Harpagifer antarcticus (assembly GCA_902827135.1). Classification (NCBI taxonomy): domain Eukaryota; kingdom Metazoa; phylum Chordata; class Actinopteri; order Perciformes; family Harpagiferidae; genus Harpagifer; species Harpagifer antarcticus. Next base: position 829,008 of record CADEHL010000050.1, read on the forward strand.
GTAAGTCGGACCCATTTCCGGTGAGGGTTGGCCTCCGCCAGGGCTGCGCTTTGTCACCAATCCTGTTTGTAATATACATGGATCGGATTTCGAGGCGTAGTCATGGGGGAGGGGGTCTGCAGTTCGGTGGACTAAGGATTGCACAACTGCTTTTTGCAGATGATGTGGTTCTGATGGCTTCATCGGTCTGCGACCTTCAGCACTCACTGGATCGGTTCGCAACCGAGTGTGAAGCAGCTGGGATGAGGATCAGCACCTCCAATCTGAGGCCATGGTTCTCAGCTGGAAACCGATGGACTATCCACTCCAAGTAGGGAATGAGTCCTTACCCCAAGTGAAGGAGTTCAAGTATCTCGGGGTCTTGTTCTCGAGTGAGAGAACAATGGAGCGTGAGATGGGCCGGAGAATCGGAGCAGCGGGAGCGGTACTGCAGTCGCTTTACTGCAGTCGCTTTACTGCAGTCGCTTTACCGCACCGTTGTGATGAAAAGGGAGCTGAGCCAGAAGGCAAAGCTCTCTGTCTACCGGGCCATTTTCGTTCCTACCCTCACCTATGGTCATGAAGGATGGGTCATGACCGAACGAGATCGCGGATACAAGCGGCCGAGATGGGTTTTCTCCGCAGGGTGGCTGGTGTCTCCCTTAGGGATAAGGTGAGAAGTTTGGTCATCCGGGAGGGACTCGGAGTTGAGTCGCTCCTCCTTCGCGTCGAAAGGAGCCAGTTGAGGTGGTTCGGGCACCTAGTTAGGATGCCACTTGGGCGCCTCCCTAGGGAGGTGTTCCAGGCACGTCCAGCTGGGAAGAGACCAAGGGGTAGACCTAGGATCAGGTGGAGGGATTATATCTCTTCGCTGGCCTGGGAGCGCCTTGGGATCCCCCAGTCAGAGCTGGTTGATGTTGCCAGGGAAAAGGAAGTTTGGGGCTCTCTGCTGGAACTGCTACCCCCGCGACCCGACCACGGTTAAGCGGAAGAAGATGGATGGATGGATGGATGACTGGGGGCAGATATTTAGTTTGAGCACCATAGTTAACCTGTTCCCTCACCCCAGTCCTGATGAACACAACTAAATGGCAGCAGTAAGACATTATCCCTGCTCTCACACCACTATCTTCCTTGAGATCATTGGACCGCTAACCTGGAGTAATTGCATGTGTTGAGCTGTGAGCTTGTACCTAGACCTGAGACTAAACGGAGGATACAGCTACACTTGAGTTGAGCAAAAATGTGTTATTATCTACTTTGTAATATTTCTTAGGACATTTTTGTTTACCCAGGTTAGAATATTTGTTGGCCTCTATAAAACTTTGCTAGGATACCTAGATGTGCCTAAACAATAATGATACACTCCTATATAATTAAAGAGGACATATTCTGCTATATAATGTTCAGGTTCATTTTTGTATTTAGTGCCTCTCCTGTGACATCTCTACTCTCCATGCTTTAATGTTCAAAAAGCTCTTTATTTTTCTCATACTGCCTGTGCTGCAGCACCTCTTTTCACCCTCTGTCTGAAACCAGAGCCCAGTCTGCTCTGATTGGTTAGCTGGTCGGCTTAGCGGTGTGCCGCCCCGTATCACGTACAAAGTGTTGGAGCGGTAGCCAAGCTCTAATATTACATTGTGATGTCATAAGCTTATGAAAGTATACAAAGTAGTCAAATGGAGGCGTTTCAGGCAGGGGGGGGGGACCGTGGGAAGGAAACTCCCTCTGGAGCGAACACAGGGATTTTAACTTTTGTAGACCATTTACATGCACAAAAACGACACACTACAGGAAAGGGAAACCCCCCAAAAAGCGTAGTTTAAGACTATATTGTGAAGATGTGTGTCCAAAACGTTTAAAGGGGAATTTAGCAATTACAACTCTTGTAGGTGTCTCCGTCTTGGTTTATATCACTACCCTTTGGCTCAGTGGCGAGCCGTGACTTTTATACCTAGGCCCTCTGCCTCTGACCCCCACCCCTTCCCTCGGTGTTATTACGTCACAGCGTATACTTCAGCGGAATATCAAAACAACGGCCCCGGGTGCAAAACGCATCAATGAAAGCGACCCTCTACCACACAAAACAACACCTGTAAATAACCCTATTTGTGTTCTTTGAAATTGAAAAGGATATTGCATTGTGTTTGTTACTTTCGTTGCAGTTGTATGTCTAAGTGTAATTTGGCATGCTTTTATTTTGAAGGCGAGTTAACGCTGTTGACAGGAAGTTGTTGTTGCTATGGAAACAAGAAAAGTTTCACAGCGGGCGGAACTTGTCATAAAGTCCGCGATAATAACACCCACCCATTTAAAGGGAAGATATGATTGGTCAATTGTACTGTCATTTGACATTACTCTCGTTCAGTTACTATTGCGGTGCCCTCTGTGAATTCATAGCTGGACCGCCTGGACGTCCAACAGCTCCTCTCTTCACAGTAACTCACAGAGACGAGCTTCTTTCATTTAACCCTTCACATTCCAACAGAAACTGAACAGGCAGATTCGAAGGATTTATTTCTTTGGAAATATTATTTTAAATACAATTAAATCAAGTTATTTTGGTCAAACTAATGAAAAATGTAACAACAAAAACATATAGAGGGCCCTGACGGCTCGCCACTGATCCAAAGATTTTTAAAAGATTCAAAAATAATTGTATTAAAGTTTTGTTTTTTCATGTAATATGTTCAGCGCTGTCATTAAGGATAGGGATATTTTCTATTATAAAACTACCATACAGGTCATTTTGATAGTTTTAAGAGATGTCACGTAAAACTCCAACCTGTGTAGATGTACATTATGCTATAAAGGATATCAGAAGCACTATTTTATATATTTTAAATTTGAAAAAATTAGGTGCAACATAGTTGACAATGAAAGTCACACATTTGACGCAAATAACATAGTTGACTGGACACATTATTAACCATCAGCACTATGTTTATTTCAAGGAAGAAGTGCAAAATTCAATTGAAACTTTCAATTAATTCAATTATGAAACACCAAATTCATACAAAATACATTACATTTGAAATGTACTAACAAGCGAAACATAAAATCACACAGTACAAATTAAACATTCCCTCTGATCAGTAACCGGTAAAGGGTTGGAACAAGTTCTTCTATTTCAGACATTCAGAATTCATTTCTAATTCAATTCTACAGAACAGTCTAAATAGTTTACATTTACTTTGAGAAATTTGACGGTTTTATCGAAAGTGACTTGTATGTCAGACAAAGATCAAACCCACAGTAGAGGAACAAATAAAGAATAGTTTTTAAAGTAATGGTTTTGTAATGGGTTCAAACCAGCACAGGGGTCCAAGTGAAGCCTTACCTAAAAAGGAAATATTAAAGAATAGTACAGTAACATTAATATTCAACAGAACAGTAGTATTCAATTGCAACATTCAGTTGGACCTTTTAGAAACTAGACCAGATGTCTTTGTCAATCTCCACGTGGAGTGAGGTTACTGACTTTGGAGGAGGAATCACTCTCAAAATGTCCTCAAAAGGGTACAAAAGCACATCCTCTCTCAGTGGCCAGAAGAACCGGTTGACTCCGGCAACGTGCATGCACTTTACCTGCACATGTGTGTCCATGACCTCCTGAATGACTCCTGAGTAAATGTCTTCATCATATTTAAGGGCACACCACTGGCCAATTGAATCAGGACCCCACAGCCTTTCATTCTCTTTGTGGTTGCCTTTAGGTGCTTGAGGCAGCGAAGGGGTCGTTTGCTGAACCTCAAAACTAAAAGTATGAGTGTCATCACAGCGACACTCATAACTTTGTCTGGCGGTGCAAGGGCAACTTACATCTCGATACAAGATCTCTCCTGGTGCCCCTGTGACCACCTGGTGGATACGCATAGTCAGTGTTGGGAAAGTTCACTTTCTACATGAACTAGTTCAGTTCACAGTTCATAATTCAAAATGTTGAACTAAAGTTCATGGTTTCAAAAATGAACTAATTTATAGTTTATAGTTATTTTTTCAATACGTTGCTGCGAGCTATTATTTGTCAAAATGATTGCCACAACCCATATAGAACCACAGACAGCAATCAGAATACTGGCATTTCCATAACGCTTTGCTGCCGCCCATTCAGTCCACACTAGTAGCAGCTGCAGCTTTCATCTCTACAGTATATTTTCAAAAACATGAGGAAAAACGTGCTGCTTGAATGGTCTTTATTAAGTATAATAATCTAAATATACTTAAAGTACCAAAAGTGAAAGTAGTCATTGTGCAAACATATAACATATAAACATGTGCCGACATACAGTGGGGCAAAAAAGTATTCAGTCAGCCACCATTTGTGCAAGTTCTCCCACTTAAAAGATGAGAGAGGCCTGTAATTTTCATCCTAGGTACACTTCAACTATGAGAGACAGAATGGGGGGAAAGAATCCAGGAAATCACATTGTAGGATTTTTAATGAATTGAGTGGTAAATTCCTCGGTAAAATAAGTATTTGGTCACCTACAAACAAACAAGATTTCTGGCACTCACAGACCTGTAACTTCTTCTTTAAGAGCCTCCTCTGTCCTCCACTCGTTAACTATATTAATGGCACCTGTTTGAACTCGTTATCAGTATAAAAGACACCTGTCCACAACCTCAACAGTCACACTCCAAACTCCACTATGGCCAAGACCAAAGAGCTGTCAAAAGACACCAGAAACAAAATGTTAGACCTGCACCAGGCTGGGAAGACTGAATCTGCAATAGGTAAGCAGCTTGGTGTGAAGAAATGAACTGTGGGAGCAATTATTAGAAAATGGAAGACATACAAGACCACTGATAATCTCCCTCGATCTGGGGCTCCACGCAGATCTCACCCCGTGGGGTCAAAATGATCACAAGAACGGTGAGCAAAAATCCCAGAACCACACGCGGGGACCTAGTCAATGACCTGCAGAGAGCTGGGACCAAAGTAACAAAGGCTACCATCAGTAACACACTACGCCACCAGGGACTCAAATCCTGCAGTGCCAGACTTGTCTCCCTGCTTAAGCCAGTACATGGCCAGGCCCGTCTGAAGTTTGCTAGAGAGCATTTAGATGATCCAGAAGAGGATTGGGAGAATTTCATATGGTCAGATGAAACCAAAATAGAACTTTTTGGTAAAAACTCAACTAGATGTGTTTGGAGGAGAAAGAATGCTGAGTTGCATCCAAAGAAGACCATACCTACTGTGAAACATGGAGGTGGAAACCTCATGCTTTGGGGCTGTTTTTCTGCAAAGGGACCAGGACGACTGATCCGTGTAAAGGAAAGAATGAATGGGGCCATGTATCGTGAGATTTTGAGTGACAACCTCCTTCCATCAGCAAGGGTATTGAAGATGAAACGTGGCTGGGTCTTTCAGCATGGCAATGATCCCAAACACACCGCCCGGCAATGAAGGAGTGGCTTCGTAAGAAGCATTTCAAGATCCTGGAGTGGCCTAGCCAGTCTCCAGATCTAAACCCCATAGAAAATCTTTGGAGGGAGTTGAAAGTCCGTGTTGCCCAGCGACAGCCCCAAAACATCACTGCTCTAGAGGAGATCTGCATGGAGGAATGGGCCAAAATACCAGCAACAGTGTGAAAACCTTGTGAAGACTTACAGAAAACGTTTGACCTCTGTCATTGCCAACAAAGGGTATATAACAAAGTATTGAGATTCACTTTTGTTATTGACCAAATACTTATTTTCCACCATAATTTGCAAATAAATTCTTTAAAGATCAGACAATTTGATTTTCTGGATTTTTTTTTTTTCTCATATTGTTTCTCATAGTTGACGTATACCTAGCATGAAAATGACAGGCCTCTCTCATCTTTTTAAGTGGGAGAACTTGCACAATTGGTGGCTGACTAAATACTTTTTTGCCCCACTGTAACTCTGTACTAACACAACACGAGGTAGGAACCAGTCTGAGGTATGAAACTAAGGTTGTACCTCAAAGTTCAATATTCAAAGTGCAAAACATTTAAACATTAATTCTCTTTTCATTAAGTCAGTCGCATTCTTTTTTTTTCCTGACTTGTTTGCCCAAAGAACAAAAAGTTCTATAACTTGGGTGCAATATTCAGCCCAAATGAATGAGGTAAAAAAGGTAAAAAAAAAAACAATAACTTAAAGAGTCAGTCAGAGTCCAAGGCCCATGGACAGTAGTACTGCTATTACTTTCTGTCCAGTGGGAGTGAAAATACTGAGTGAAGATCTGTCACCACTGGTTACAGTTCAAATAAATAACTAAATCTGATGGCTGCTAGTCGTGTGCTTATTCTCAATGTACCGTTTAAGGTTTGCTGTCGTCGATGTACGGACTTGCTTTTTCAAACAGGGCGGACACAGTTTACAAGCAAACGTTAGATTTTTTCTGTCTGAGTCAGTACTGACTTTAACATAAAACTCTTTTAAATGCTCATACGCCGACGCCGTAGAGTCTGACTCTGAGGGAGTGCTGCTGCAGCTGCTCTCGGCTTCGTCCATACTAATTCATTCATTCAATGCTCGCCTGTTCCGCGGTTCCACATTGTTTGTTGTGAGGAGTCTGATGACGTACAGGCAGCTTGCTGTTGCCAGATTGGGTGGTTTTCCGCATTATTTTGAAGCCTGTTTACGGTTTGTTTTAACTGGGTTTTCGGCTGAAAGGCATATGAAATCTGGCACACTTTTGAACGCCGTTATAATACAGTGCCGAGAATGAAAGCACTTTTGAACGCCGTAATACAGCGCTGAGAATGAACGCGTTCTCAATTACGTTCATCTAGCGGAAATACAGTACGTTCAGTTCACCAAAATATGAACGCGTTCAGGTACATCACTGCGCATAGTTGAGGACAATGCTGGCAGATGACTTGGCATCTTGTTAATTGCTTCATCCACAAGATTCTCTCCGATGTAAGGCAAGGCAAGTTTATTTATATAGCACTTTTCAACACAAGGCAATTCAAAGTGCTTTACAAAAAATGAAAGACATTAAGAAAATGGCATTTAAAATCAGTCATTAAAAAGAAAAGCTAATAAAATAAACATTAAAAGAAAAAATACATGGATAAAAGTTACAGTGCAGTCTAAGATATGAATAGTTTAATTAAAAGCAGCGACAAAAGGAAAAGTCTTCAGCCTGGATTTAAAAGTAGTAAGAGTTGCAGCGGACCTGCAGGTTTCTGGGAGTGTGTTCCAGATATTGGAGCATAATAACTGAACGCTGCTTTTCTATGTTTAGTTCTGACTCTGGGGACAGAAAGCTGACCAGTCCCTGAAGACCTGAGCGATCTGGATGGTTCATCATTTAGCAGTAGGTCAGAAATGTATTTTGGGCCTAAACCTGATTCAATTCCAGTGCTTTATAAACCAACAGCAGTATTTTGAAATCTATTCTTTGACACACAGGAAGCCAGTGTAAAGACTTCAGAACAGGAGTGATGTGATCCACTTTCTTAGTGTCAGTGAGGACTCGAGCAGCGGCGTTCTGAATCAGCTGCAGCTTTCTAATAGATTTTTTAGTGAGACCTGTGAAGACACCATTGCAGTAGTCGAGTCTACTGAAGATAAAAACATGGACAAGTTTTTCCAAATCCTGCTGCGACATTAGTCTTTTAATCCTAGATATGTTCTTTAGGTGATAGTAGGCTGATTTAGTAACTGTTTTAATGTGACTGTTGAAACTCAGGTCAGAGTCCATGACTACACCTAGATTTCTGGCATTATCTGTTGTTTTGAACATTGCAGACTGAAGCTCAGCGCTAACTTTTATACGTTCTGCCTTGGCTCCAAAAACCATTACCTCAGTTTTATCTTTGTTTAATTGGAGAAAGTTCTGACACATTCTGTCATTGATTTGTTCAATGCACTTACTCAGTGTTTGAATTGGAGCATAGTCTCCTGGTGAAATTGTTACGTAAATGTGTGTGTCATCTGCATAGCTATGGTAACTTATTTTGTTGTTTTTCATTATCTGAGCCAGTGGTAGCATGAAGACGTTAAAGAGAAGAGGCCCCAAGATGGAGCCTTGAGGTACCCCACATGTCATATTTGTCAACTCAGATGTGTATTTACCTATATAAACAAAGTTGTTTCTGTCCTTTAAGTACGATTCAAACGAATTTAGAACTGTTTCCGAAAGTCTCACCCAGTTTTCCAGTCGGTCTAGTAATATGCTGTGGTCAACAGTGTCAAACGCAGCACTGAGATCTAATAATACTAACAATGAAGTTCTGCCACCGTCTGTGTTTAAGTGGATGTCATTAAAGACCTTTACAAGAGCAGTCTCAGTGCTGTGGTTTGGACGAAAGCCTGACTGGAACACATCGAAACAGTTATTTAAATGCAAGAAATTACTCAACTGTTGAAAAACAACTTTTTCAATGAATTTACCTAGAAATGGGAGGTTTGATATGGGCCTGTAATTGTTCATTACTGAAGCATCTAGATTATTCTTTTTTAAGAGCGGTTTAATGACTGCAGTTTTCAGGGCCTGTGGAAAAATACCTGAGTGAAGAGATTTGTTTACTATATGAAGCAGATCTGAGGCCATGCAAGGCAAAACATCTTTGAAAAATCCTGTTGGAATAATATCAAGGCAGCAGGAGGAGGGCTTCAGAAGTTTTATAATGTCCTCTAGGTGTTTATCATTAATCTGATGGAATTGTGTCATGATGTTTTAATTGATGTTAAGTGGACACAGAGACAACATATTTGCTGTTCCTGATGCAGAGGCACTGACTGCTTGTCTAATTTTCTGAATTTTGTCAGTGAAGAAGGAGGCAAAATCCTTGCACGCCCTGGTGGATAGAAATTCAGAGGCTACTGACACTGGGGTGGTTAGTTAGTCTGTCGACGGTAGCAAACAAGGCACGTGCGTTATTTTTGGTAATGATGTCAGAGAAGAACGATTGTCCTGCGTTTTTCAATTCCAAATTATAAAGGCCAAGTCTCTCTTTATAGATTTCAAAGTGAACCTGGAGATTTGTTTTTCGCCACCTGCGTTCAGCTTTTCGACATTCTCTTTTTTCTGTTTTCACGGTCATGGCCTTTCTCCATGGAGATATTTTCTTGCCAGTCACTTCCTTTACCTTGGTTGGAGCAATGGCATCTATAACATTTTTAATTTTTGAATTAAAATGATCTACTAGCTCATTTACTGAGATGTTAGCAGGGGCAAGTGTGGAAGAAAAATTCTGAGTAAACATTTCCCTAGTATTTTCAGTTAAATATCGCTTTGTGGTTATCTCTTTTTTAACACTTTTATGAACAGAAATAGAGTTCTCAAAGAAAACACAGGAATGGTCAGAGAGTGCAACATCAGTCACCACAACCTTAGAGATATTCAGACCCTTTGAGATAATTAAGTCCAGAGTGTGCCCCTTATTGTGCGTGCGCTCTGTCACATGCTGAGTCAGTCCATAGCTATCAAGAACACAAAACAGTTATTTTGCCCCTCTGTCCTGGGGGTTGTCAACATGGATGTTAAAATCACCAACAATGACTAGACGGTCAAAGTCAATACACACTATAGACAGCAGTTCGGTCAAATCATCAAAAAAGCTTGCACAGTATTTGGGTGGTCTATAGATATTTAGGAACAGAGCTCGAGAGGAGCATTTCAGCTGAAGGGCCACATATTCAAAAGAAGCAAAGTTCCCATGAGATGTCTTCCTGCATTGAAGGGAATCATTGAACAGAATAGCAACTCCACCCCCTGTCTTATGCATTCTTTCCTGACTCAAAACTAAAGTTGGGAGGTGTTGATTCGATAAGAACAGCTGCACTGTTATTTTGTTCAATCCAAGTTTCTGTTAAAAACATAAAATCGAGATTGTGCTCAGTGATAAAATCATTGATTAAAAATGTTTTTCCTGCCAAAGACCTGACATTTAATAAAGCTAGTTTAAGTTTGTTAAACACACTATCAGTCAGGTTTTTTGTAACAAGCTGTGGCTGACATGGAATCACTGCTAAATTAGATGAACTCACACAAACGTGTGAGCGCTTCCTGTATCTAAGATGATTCACCGCTCTTAATCTATTACCTATCAACACAGATATCGGCAAAGCTACAGGCAGGCAGGGCCCCGGCATGTCCTGGAAAGAGTTGAGAGTGCCATACGCCCTTGAGCCTGGACCCAGCAGATATCAGTTTGCAGCGTTTTGTACACACACATCCCTATCAGGCTTTGAAGGGGAGGGAGGAGCCACCACCCTGCTCCTCATCATAGAGGGGCAGGGTGAGGGCTACACTGTAGAAAGGGGGGTTTGGAAATCTGCTTCCATCTCCCTTGTATTGTTTTGGTTTGGATGATTGTGGTAGGCATGGTGATGAAGCCGGGGGAGATCTCTGCTTCGGTGCGCATCTCTGCTTCGGTGATTTTGGTGGGCGTCGTTGAGGGGCAGGGGTAAAAGACATGCTGCCAACCCTGCGTGTCGCCTTCATGCGGTCATCGAACTCCAGGGGGGTGGGCGAGGGTGAAAGGGTGAACGGAGAGTAGAGAGAGCTGGGGGATGAATGAAGAGTATCCTCAAAGGCGTTGACAGGGAGGGTGACGGGCAGTGGAGACTCCTCCATTTGTCATAGGTCTCCCATAATCAGAACATTCCTCAGGCGGGTGCAGTGATACTTCTTCAGGGTTTTCTGCGCGATGTGTTGTGTCTTTCTCCTGTTTTGATTCCTCTTGCCGCTTGTCCTTGGCAGAGGGAACAGATTTATGACGCAGGCAGTTGAATATGTTAGAGATAGACAATTTCACTCCTGACTTGTTCAGGCAAACTCCATTTGCCTTGAAAAGATGTCTGCGATCCCAGAAAAAGTTAAAATTGACAGAATTGTCAGTGCAGACAGTTGAAAGCCAGGTGTTCAGTGCAAACAATCTGCTGAATCTCTCCACTCCTCTTCTGTCTGGTGGTAGAGGGCCACTGATGAACACCTCTGCATTTAGAGAGCTGGCAGTTTCCAACAAACATTTAAAGTCTTCTTTCAGCACTTCTGACTGTTGTTTCACAACATCATTTGTTCCAATGTGTAGTACCACATTCTTCACAGTCGGATGTTCAGCCCCAATATGCAGGATCTTCTCAGCCAAGTCAGAGACCACATCCTTGGGAAAACAGAGTACTTTGGTGTTGTTCTTATTACACAGACCTTTTACATCTCTCACAGCAGAGTCCCCCACAATCAGAGTTTCAGGCCCAGTCGTTAGCTTTCCCTCTAGCCTTTTACTTTTGGAGTAGCTATTGGTCCTTACCCTGCTGTGTGAAGAGGACAGGTTATCCAGGTCATCAGAAAGAGATCTCCGGTTCTCGGTCAGCGGAGCATATCTGTTCTGAATTGGCACACTTGGTGGTTTAGGAGGATTGTTTGTAATTCTCCCTTTAGCAGCTGTCCACTGCTGTTTCCTAGTATGAATAGGGGTTGAAGAGGCGCTCTTCCTGGGTGATAAGAATGCAGGCCAGCCGGTCGCATCACAGATCTCAGAGCGCTGGGCTCTGCCTGTTATCCGTCCTCTCAAATCCCATGGAAATTATTTACTCTTACGGCTCCTACACACGGCGGCGTGCATTGTCGCCTGCCGGCGGGGGGGGGCTGAAACTCGACCAACAACCAATCACATGAATCTCCCGCCCCAGACACACAAGCATGCGGTTTGATTGGCTAGAGCTTGCACTGGCATATGGCTGGCTCCGGCCTATATAGCTGAACTCCTCCAGCGCTACACCCCAGCCAGAGCTTTAAGGTCTGCTGACCATCTGCTGCTGGTAGTGCCCAAGACCAGGCTCAAAACCCGAGGGCACCGAGCCTTCGCAGCAGCTGGCCCCAGGCTCTGGAACACTCTGCCCCTCCACGTGAGGTCGGCCCAGACCCTAGGGGTTTTTAAATCCACACTAAAAACTCACTTCTTCTCTCAGGCCTTCTAGTCAGAGCGGAGCACGACTCCTCACTATTCCCTGTGTTTGTTTTATATCTGTTGTAAATTATTGTCTTTTATTGTGATTATATGTGTTTTTAATGCATGTACAGCACTTTGGCTCGACCAAAAATCGCTTTTAAATGTGCTTTATAAATAAAACTTGATTTGATTTGATTTGATTTGATATGATTCGATTGGCTGCCGCCTCCATCGAGGTGGCAAAAGTAGAACATTGCTCTACTTTTGCAGCGAGCACCGCGAGAGAAGCTACGCTTTGCTCCCACAATGCAGTTCGGCGAATCGTGACGTCACCCCATTCAAAGTGAATGGGCAGAAGCGTTGAAGCGGCAACGCACGCCGTCGTGTGTAGGCTCCGTTAGGCTTTGCATCCAGAGAGTTCCAGGGAGGACTACCACTTGTAGATTTATTACCCAGTACACAGCCCTCCTGTTCCTTGGAATCCTTGTAGCTGCTTACTAGCTTTGAGTTAACATTCTTTTGCAACACTGGTAAAGTGGTGTCATTCCCACGACATAGTCCATTCACTTCCACGTTAACTTCCAACCGTTGCATTTTCATTTCCAACACAGCTATCTTCTGTATACGTTTGTGGAAGTCATCTGTAGAGAACGGAGGCATTTTGCTACCAACTAGCTTAAGCTAAATAGCATGCAGTAGCCTACCAGGCTTTAGCTGTTGCTAGGCCACGCTACTGTAAGACTGAGGTCGTCGTAAAAATGTTGAAATATGGCTGAAACCCTCCGTCTATTTACGAAGATGAACTGTCCCAGTGATAAGTTAATGTCCAGGAGCCGCTGCTCGAAGTTTTCAGAGAATAAGAATAGGAAAATCTGCATAAAAAGTAAGCAGAGGCAGGAGCGCGTCTGCACTGTAAGAAAGATAAGCAGTAAGTAGAACACCCTAACTGTTTCGCTGTTGACCAAAGCACTGTAGAGATGTTCTGCTGAAGGGATGTCATGACCTTGGCTAACAAGCCTGTCAGCCGTTCGCTTCAGGAGGCCTCCCACTCCATCTGGAGCACCCTTCCCATGGCTTGAAACCCTTTTGAAACCACGGTTCATCAGCTCTGTGCTAAAGAGGAAGAAGTTTCCCTTCTGTCTGTATTGCGTGCATGGACCGTCACTGAAGAAATGCACCACCTCGACAGAAGGATACGAGGCCTTCACTTCATCCAGGATGGGAGACAAATGTGCCCAAATGGCAGGTGGGCCTTTCTCCTTTGATGCCGAAATTGTGCCAAAGCACATGTGCTCTGCTGTCCCACCAACATGAAGAATTCCTGTGTGGAGCATTGCTTGCTTCTGGTTTGGGGCATTGCCTGGATTTCTGCTGCAAGCTTACATGAGTAATTCTCCGAAAAATCCACATGAATCAAGCATTCTTGGTTGGTCATGCTTTTTCTTAATTCACGGTAGTGGGGTGAACTGGCTTTTAATGTTAAATGTAAGCCGTTTGAAATGTCTCAATTGGCCTTGAAACATCTCCAGCAGATCCGCCAACACTATGTCCTTTTTCTTCTTCACAGTAATTTTCATGGGGACCTTGTCCTTTTTACCATCTTTGTTTTTCTTTTCTCTGATGACTGTTTCAGTTGACCACTGAGTGAGTTCGACATTTGCCTGAAGGTTAACTTCTGCTGCTATGGCAAACTCCTGTCCTTTGCAGTGGGGACACTCGTTGTACATGCAGTCCTTGGAATTTGGATTGCAGCTTATTGATGATGTCAGGTCTTCCATGTCCCGGCTCCTAATTAACTTGAGAGGGTGAAGCTTTTCAGCCAGAAAGGAAAGCTTCTCATGAACCTTGCAAAGACAGGTTTGTCTGTCTGCAAGTGTTGGGTTAACTACTCAGAAGAGATGCATACGACAGAACAAGGCGTAAGAGAGATTGTAATTAGGATGTTCAGTGAGAAATTTCCTGTCGAGGTTTCTCAGGGTATCATTTAAAAACCTCTTCTTTTTCTTTATCTTCCGCCTGGTGATTGTTTGTGCTTTGCCTGCTGTCAATCGGATGCTTTCATCCCTCGTCAGGTAAGCAATGACGCTGTCTTGAATTTGGAAGCATAGGCTTCGGTACTTTATATTGCCTTGAGCAGGATTCTTGTTCCTCTTTCTGGAGATGTGTAGTGCTGTACAAACTTCTTTTTGTAATCCATACTTTTTAAGGATCCTCCCAGTTAGAATTTGTGACTGCCTGTGTGTTCTCCTTTTGGTGGTGGCAAAGGCGTCCTTGATGTTGGCCATGAGGGCATGATGAACAAGCAATGATCTCCGCACTTCACCAGAAACAGGGCCTTTTTGTAGCAGTCGCATTGTTTTTGATGCCGGGGACTCTGAGACCGCACAGCGTCTTTTGAGTCTTTTGCGTAGTTTGTCTGTTGTTGTTTTTTTTTGTTTCCCGAGCAAATGTTTCAGTTTTTGTATTTCTCTGTGTAATTTTGAGTGTTCTCTCCTGGCCTTTTTTCTTCCAGCTTTTTTCTGTCTGAAATAAACAAAATAAATTACGTTACAGATTATGTATTTATTTATTTTATTAGGATCCCCATTAGCTGGTGCATAACAACAGCTAATCTTCCTGGGGTCCACAAATAACATAAAAAATGACATGTGACAGTACAAGACATTGATACAAATCGTGTACGGCGTCAATTTTCCTTCAAACAGTGACTTTCGTATCAACCATCACATACAGCTTATTTTCTGATTCCCCATTTCCTTGGCATGTGTTTAAAAAACCTATATGAATCCATGTGCTGCTGTATGTTTACCATAACCTGTCTGCTGCTTGTGTAATTTACAATCTTTGGGCTTCTAGATGCCTCTTCAATCGTCTTTTGAAGCTTGCTTTAGTTGTTTCTTTAGAAATCTGATCTGGCAGTGTGTTCCATGCAGCCATGGCTCTATACAGCACTGTGCTCTTCATAGACTCTGTTTTGGCTTTAGGGATTTGATAGCAACCTCTTGTGGTATGTCTCGTTTTATATGTATGGATTTTAGAGCTAGGTGTAAGTTTCTTATATAGACAGATTGGATGTTTCAGCTCATTTATGTTTCTCAAAAAGACAAGGAGTGATACCATCAGCCTCTCCGTGACTAATGTCCAGGAGAGCTTGACATGCATTTTGTTTACATTATGTCTTGGTGTACACCTAAGGGCAAGCCGAGCTGCTCTGTTTTTAACCAGTTGGAGCTTTCCCAGGTCCCTCTTGTTTGCCCCTGACCAGATCATTGAGCAGTAGTCCAGTTGTGAAAGGACTAGAGTCTCAATGACTTGTTTTGTCAGTTGCGGTGGTAAAAACACTGAGCACCTCTTGATGACAGATATATTCCTCCCCATCTTTGCCACCACTGACTCTATGTGTTTCGTCCATGATAAATTGTTCACTAGGATTAGTCCCAGGAGCTTTGTTTCCTCCACCTGCTCAACCACTACATTATTCAGCATCAGATTCAACTGCGGTTTAGACCTTAGTACGTAATTTGTGCCAAATACAATACTTTTTGTTTTTTGAATGTTGAGCACTAATTTGTTGCTGGTCACCCATTCCATTACTGTTTTCAGTTCTTTGTTCAGAATACCAGTTCTCTCACCGATTGTGGGAGCCTGTGTATATATTGTCGTGTCATCCGAGTACATAGAGACTTGTGCTTTTTCAAGAGCCAATGGAAAATCATTTGTAAAGATTGAGAAGAGTAAAGGACCAAGTGAACTTCCTTGTGGAATTCCACTTGCAACACATCTAGCACTAGAGATACTGCCATTAAAGTATACACTTTGAGTTCTGTTATATAGATAGCTTTCTAGCCATGATATCGCCTTTGAGGCAAAGCCATAGCACTCCAATTTGTCAAGTAAAATTCTATGGTCTATCAAATCAAAGGCAGCGCTATAATCTAATAGTACTGCTCCCACCATTTTCTTCACATCAATCTCTTTCATCCATTGATCTGTCATTTGTGTTAATGCCGTGGCTGTTGAGTGACCCTCTCTATACGCATGTTGATACTCACTCATCAGACTGTTAACAGAAAAATAGTATTGTATTTGATTGAATACAATTTTTTCTAGTAGTTTGTTTAGAACAGGTGACAGGCTTATTGCTCTGCTGTTAGAGCCAGTGAAGGCATTCTTTGCATTTTTAGGGAGTGGAATAACTTTAGCTACTTTCCAGATTTGCGGGCATGTACCTTCCAGACTCATGTTAAAAATATGACAGATGGGTGCAGCAATGAACTTGGCTACATTATTTAATAGCTGGCCGTCTAAGTTATCAATACCTGGTGGTTTATCATAATAAAATAATAATATACAGCATATTAATGGAAACCTTCTACTTTTTTACACAATTTTCCTGTTGAAAACATAAACCTGTTTCTACCTTGTTTCCTGAGGTTGATGGACAACTTCAACTTGGCTGTCTGGACTGTCTGGTGTTGTAGCTATTTAATCAAGCCTGTGATGTCTTTCTCTGCTGTGCCTTCCTCCAATAGGCCCTCTTGCTTCTTTTATCTCTGTCCCTCATCTCTGCCACTGTTTTCACCTTTCATTCTGATCTGAACCTGTGCCATGCCTCTCTCCGCTTCTCTAAATATGCTGCCCTTCTTGCAGGATCAGCATCTCGATGAGCCCTGTATCTCCGCTGTTTCTCAGCTGCTGACATCTATTTTAAATAATTGGATAAAAAAGTGTGTTGTGACATATGTAGAATGATAATGCTGTGTAATGACGTCTACATGTCATACAAATGGTCAACTAGGTTACTCAGTACTGGGTAACTCAGTTGACAGGTAACCTAGTTGACAATTTCCCTATGTTGACTCATGATTTCAATGGTAGGCCTTGCCTGGATGACCACATGTCATTTTCTTGAACAGGTTAACATCACATTTGAACATATCATTGAATTAAAATCATTAAACAACTTTAAACCATAACATTGTTGATGGTCAATTAATATACTCATTGACAATGTGCTATTATACATAAAATATTATAAAAAATTAGAGGACACTCACCACAGTGTGTTCAAAAAGCCAAAGAGGAACATGGCATCATGTGATGCTGGTGACATGCTATTGGGACAAACCATTTTTGAGTTAAAGGGGGGAGTTCTGTTAGTAACATAGTTGACAGAACTTTTGCGGACATTCATATATTAAGATATTTAAATTATTTAAAGGAGGAAATCAATTAAAAAATATATGATTCATCCTTAGTATTTAGACTTTGGAAATAAATGAATAATAGTTTTTATTTACTTTAATGGTTTTTATTCATTATTTTGAAACCAAGACACCCTCAACTGCAAAACGGACACAGCAAAAACTGTCAATTTAAGAACATCATGACACATTTCAAGCTACATTAAGCATAGGATGCACATAATGTTTGTGTGATATTATAACATGCTTTCCAATAATAGGCAAAATATGATATTTTTGAAGAAAATAGAAAGAATAATTATAATTATCATCAATGGACATGGAATGTACCCTAAATTGTAGAATCACTATGATTGTTAATATTACATGAGGAGTTCTTTTCCAAAACGCTATAAACGCCAAATTGAAAAAAATTGAGTTTGTCGTGCCATTTTGCTGTGTACTCAACCTATTCACTGCTCTATCAACGTTTCATGCCAAATCACTATATATCCTTGTTTAAAATGTACGGTTCCTTTCCAAACCGCGATAAATGCCAAACCTATTTTGAGCCTAAACGCGATATGTCCTCTCTACCAATCAGAATTCGGTGAGCGTTCTATGCAATACAACAGGGCGGCGCTCTGAGTCGAGGTTTTGTTTATGTTCATTTCAGTCTTCGAAATATGTCTTTAAACTGTTGTAACACCTTTGATGGCAAAGACAAAGAAACCACAAAAAACAACAACAAAAGAAGGTTTGTCACTCGGGTGGCGCGTTAATACCGACTGGGATCTCAACACAAAGCTGCTGCGAAAGGTTTCTGTCAGGCCGAGAAGCTGTCACCGGACGACCTGATGATGAACTTCAACCATTTGTATGAAAAACCAAACAAGGTTGACCAGGACCGGGCTATACTTCATCTCCTGGACATCACGCAAGTGAAAAGGAAGCGTCCGAAAGTTCAGGACGTAAACAAACAAAAAGACCGGAACGTAGCTGTCAAGTACAATCTCTTGTGCAACAGTCACCCAGAGAAGGTTCCCGTTTGCAAGGCGACCTTCATTAAAGTGTTTGGTGAGTACAACTTTTGTTTCAGGCTTGCTAAGTGGCCTTTGGCCTGAGGATTTTTTTTTACGTTACGTGTATTGTTGTTGTTAGCATCTGGTGCTAGCTAGCTGCGCTAAAGTATATAAGGAGGTAACAAGGTGGAGGGAGAGTCCTCTCCTGTCAGACTGAGGAGACTGATAACCTCAGCTCAGGTGAGGGTAAAGGACTCTGAGTGTTTAGATAGTTAACTTAGTCTAAGTTATCTCAGTGGGTCTCAAACGGTTTGGTCACCATTTATGTAAACACATATTTCCATTTGAAGGGGGAGTGATTAGTAAAATATGCATGAATAATAAAAAAAAAAAACATTAACTAGGTGAAAAAAGGTAAGATACACTTTTAAAACTTGTTGAGAGCTAAAACTAGTCTTTGCTGCTGCCTCAAAGAGGAGCAGGGGGGGAGAGGAGGGAGACAGGAAAGGCTGGGTTCAGGAGCACAGACACACTCACAACTATAAATGAACCAAAAACAAATAAATAAACAAGTTTCAATGTTTTTTTTCATATTGGATATGGTATTTTATTGGTTATGGCCATGTTTTTATGATTATTTAAATGTATACAGTTATGTTTCATATGGGTGTAGTCTCTTTATTTCCCCCTCAAAATGCACCAGATTGATGCATTTAAGTCCAAACATTTAAAATGGCCTGGCTGGGTGTATAATTGTCCCAGTCCGGCCCTGCCTACTGATATCATTGCTGTGTGTGTGTGTGTGTGTGTGTGTGTGTGTGTGTGTGTGTGGTGTGTGTGTGTGTGTGTGTGTGTGTGTGTGTGTGTGTGTGTGTGTGTGTGTGTGGGTGGTGTGTGTGTGTGTGTGGTGTGTGTGTGTGTGTGTGTGTGTGTGTGTGTGTGTGTGTGTGTGTGTGGTGTGTGTGTGTGTTGTGTGTGTGTGTGTGTGTGTGTGTGTGTGTGTGTGTGTGTGTGGTGTGTGTGTGTGTGTGTGTGTGTGTGTGTGTGTGTGTGTGTGTGTGTGTGTGTGTGTTGTGTGTGTGTGTGTGTGTGGTGTGTGTGTGTGTGTGGTGTGTGTGTGTGTGTGTGTGTGTGTGTGTGGGTGTGTGTGTGTGTGTGTGTGTGTTGTGTGTGTGTGTGTGTGTTGTGTGTGTGTGTGTGTGTGTGTGTGTCCAACTGTAGGGGCGTCTGTAAAGACGAGAGAGAGGCTGTAGATCGTCTGTAAAGAGGAGGGGGAGAGAGGCTGTAGAGAGATGTGTGTGAAAGGTGATGTTAAGCAAAAGAGGTTCCTAACCCCTGCTAAGGAGAACACTGGAATGGTAATAGCAAGTTAGTTGTGTGTAATTCTGTTTATTTCATACTGGCTACAATCAATGCATATGACAATCTAAATAATTTACTTTCACAGGCATTAGCAAAGACCGGGTGGCTCAATATTATGCTGAGACTGCTGAAGCTCGCCCAGAGAGAAGAGGTGGTGCACGGCACAGTGAGGAGCAGGCAAGGAGAAGGCAACTCATTGTTGAGCACGTCCAGTCCTTTACCTGCAGGGCCAGCCATTATGGGCGGAGAGGAGCACCAGGTCGCAAGTATCTCCCAGTGACCTGAATGTGCGCAAGATGCATGAGCTCTTTGAGGCTCAGAACCATGCTCAGACCAGCTTCTCCCTCTATTATTCAGTGTTCTCCAAGGATTTCAATCTTGGCTTTGGTCACCCTGCCACAGATGCATGCGCTGATTGTGTCAAGTACAAGCTCAGGATTGCAGATCCAAACCTAGCTGAGACAGAGAAGAGGATGGAATCTGCATCATTCATCTTGCATCGCCGCAGAGCGCGGGTCTTTTATGACCTGTTAGGCAGGGTTGCCGAAGGTCATGTGACCCTCTGTTTTGACATGATGCAAAACATGGTCCTTCCAAAAACCCCAATAGGACAGGCCTATTACTCGCGGCAGATGTATCTGTACCTGTTTGGTGTGGTTGTGCACCACGGAGAGAACAGTTACCAGGCAAAAGATGATGTCCATCTGTATGTGTGGCAGGAGAATGAGGGTAGCAAAGACAGCAATATGATTGCTTCTGCGCTGAGTGACTGCCTCAAGCTTTGACTTCAGGACAAAGTCGGCAGATCCAGGGGGCTTCGGCTGTTCAGCGACTCTTGTTTTGGGCAGAACAAGAACATCAGCATGGTGTCCATGCTGAAGGAACTTCGACAGCTTTTTTCCAACCTTAGCATAGAGCACACCTTTCCAGTAAGGGGCCACAGTTATCTCCCTGCAGACCGAGTCTTTGGCAGAATTGAGCAGAAGATCCGGAAAATGGACACAATTCTGCTACCACAGGAATACCATGCCATCCTGCAGCAATTCGGCCATGTTCACGTTTATGGCAAAGACTGGGAGGCGTTTGATTATAGGTCAGCCGCAAAAGTGTGTGTTAAGGCTCAGAGGAGCTTTAAAATCAGTGAAGCACGCATGCTTGACTTGAGTACTGTTAGAGATTAAAAGGGATTTACGCTCCACGTTTCAAATCTCTCCGCGTCCGTCTAGAGCTGTTTTATATGGAAGTAATTCAGTGCCGCCAAGTAAACAATAATCTACTTTAATGGCAATATTACAATGCAACACAAATCAATACAATACATTCAATACAATATACATTCAATATAATATACATGGGAACCCGAATTTACCTGGTGATCACGTCAGCCGGCCAGCAGAAAGAGACTGAATTCAGTTGTGTCTTCTGCATTTATGCTTAAGCAATGGGAGGGGTCATCCGATCCCCCCCCCTTTGATTGGCAGCCCAAATATCCCCCACACCTCAAATCTTGAGTTCCCCCACTCACAGGTGGCGAGAGCATTTGCATACAGTGCAAGTCAACACATGCTGCCACCTCCCCCATGGCCCTTTGTCCTCAAAAGTCCATATGGTCTCTCAAAGTCACATGTGATTGCCTCAAAGTCCAGCTTACAGTTTTACCCAAATAATTAATACATTCAAATATTCTACTGCAAATCCCCCTTTTGATTTAAATTTAATAAATCAACTTTTCAAGACATTCACATTCATTCTGGGATTCAGACTATTTAAACGTTCAGAAATGGCTCCACATATCAACTTCATACGACCGTGTTAGAAATACCAAAATATGTAAATAACTCCATACATCAATTACATCACTTAGTAACGACAAAGTTAAAACCCTTCAATCGAATGATTGAATATAGTCAATTGTAATAAGGTATAACATTCACAGTGGTGATTCAATTAATCTGTAATCTGCAAAATTGCAGTGTCTTCAAGCTTTAACATTACTTCACGTATACTTCCTTACGCTTTAGTCAAAATGAGATATTTAGGAGACAGCAAGTCTGTCTTCTCCTAAATATCAACAACCTGAAATGCCCTGCCTCCTATCATAAGAAGAGGCAGCTGCAAGGTCATACACAGTTCAGAGCCACACATGATATCAGTGCATTAAAACTTCCCAAAGAGTGGAGACAACAGTATGTCTCCAACATATCCCTCCTGTTTATACTCCGGAATAACATAGACCTTGGAAAAATACAAATGATTGTAAAAGATCAAAAATTCATATACAAAAGTACCCAAACGGCTGAGGTAGGTAGGTAGATTGTATAGGCACATGTTTTAATGTAATCCCCATGGTCTAATTCTTTCTCTGTACATCGTCAGTTTCTATCCCTCAGACCCGTTACTGTTTCCCTGCTCACGTCCACTATTTAAATTCTACTGGGTTCTGTTGGTTTCTTCACTGGTTTGAGACAAGTGCCCTTATTGGAATCACCTCCCTTTGTAGCCAGACTTCACCACAGTAGAGGGCGGAAGTTTTGTCTTTTAGGTTTTAAACAGCTTCAGTCAGATGTATCCAGGATGGTCTCTCCGCCACTCTAACTGCAGTCGATGTAGACAGGAGTGCTTGGTAGGGACCCTTCCCCCTTTGGCGAGTGCCCTGCTCTTCCTCTTTATCGCTCTGGTGAACACTCACTCTCCTGGTTTCACTGTCTGCGTAGTGTCAGGTACTTCCATCCGTGGCGAGACCCGGAACTCCTGATACTGCGTCCTTGGATACGCTTCCCACACCGTGGAGTCGCCACCCTTGCTTGGACAGGTACAGCAGGCCCAGCACGAGGAGGATGGATGACAGCTTTCACACATCCTTCCTGGAGGTTTCCCCACTACGCACTGATTCCAGTGGTACCAGATGTCTCCTTTCCCTTCCAAGCGGACAGCGTGAGATGTCCTCTGCATCACCCGATGGGGTCCAGAGAACCTGGGTCTCAGCCACTTGGGTCTGATGTCCCCCCTTTTGCCTCTGTAACCTGTGTGGGAAATCTGATACAAATCCCTCAAGCCTACGCTCAGGGCTCCGATTGACCTAAGAGCTAGAGGCAATGCGTCTAACCATTTCATGCCTGTCTCTTCACATGTTTGCTGCTTAGCCCTAGGGACTCTTCTTCTCATATTATGCACATATCCAAAAAAACCGTCTCTGGCTCCTCCATACTTTTTTCCAACTTCACTCGTGGTATTTTAACCACCTTTTATCCTTCTGAGCAAGATATCACTTCAACACCATTTAATATCTTGCCCTGTCCATCTATTTCAGTCTTCTTTATCCATCTGTTTTCTTTTCTCTTCAGCCTTCAACAACCTTTTCTTATTTTCATTTCTAACCAGTCTGTTACTTATAATCTGTCCCATTTCTAGGACAGGTAAATACATCCTGCTACTGTAGTGTTCACAAATAAATCTCCATGCAAACTGCTACTGTACACTCAAAAGTGATCTGTTCATTTTGAAAAGTCAGCTTTTTTGAAAACCAACATGGCTCAGGTTTCAAAATTTTGTTTCAAAACAAAACTCCTCATCTCTTCCCGACATTGATTTGACATAAAGATGATTTGCTACCACTATTTTTCATTGTGATATTTTGTTCAAACAGAGACTGCATCTGTCTCTGGATTTAAATAAATGCCTGATGGCCAGTATATGCATAAAATAAAAATAAGTGTCCAGGTTTTTAACATCTGTCATTAAAGGACTGTATAAAAAATATGACATGTCATCTGATTAATCTAAAATCAGAATTGAACAGATAATTTGTGGTAGTACATCCCACCATTTTTAGGGACCGCCTAATTAACATTCTCAAATCTTCCATTAACTTCACCTAAAAAGCTAAAACAGTGCTGTTTTATGATACCTAAAAAAAATACTACAATAGATTTTAGACTATAAAATGTAAATATCAAATTAATAGTTTCCACTCTGTCCATTGTAACACTGACATATTGTCTAACAACCCCCCCCTTTTCTGAAAAAGAATCCCATTTACTGTGTTTTCATTTTCAGAAACATCAAGAAAGAATGGTAATGTATAGGATGCAGAGGCGAGAGAGCCGTGACCTGGGACATGGATTGTTTGAGAGCAGCTGTTTTCGGGTTATACTCTGGGATGTAGTGTCTGCTGTAGCCTGTGAGGCCCAAAAAAGACAACATGCCTTTGACTGTTTTGGGTTTTCTGGTGGTTCAAAATGTGTTCCTGCTGAAACTTTACGACCCTGGCGTCCTGCTTCAAAGTGTCCTCATAGCTGTCTTTTACGACACTGGCCTCCTGCTTCATCGGTAAATTAAGTTTGGGCTCCGTTTATTTAAGATTTCTGATCTGAGTAGAGACAACATTATTTTTGCATTGTTCTAAAATATTCGACTTGTTCTGCTACATAGTCCAGAATGTCTCCATCTGTAGGCACCTCCGTGTCTTTAATACCATGAGGGAACAGAAAGAGTGTTAACTTCATCTGTTTTTATGGGGATCAATCTCCTAATCTGTTCCATTGCTCCCGGTAACTCCCTGGAAATTTCAGAATCGTTTTTAGCATTCTGTCGTTCCATATTCACTTCGCTTTTTATTTATCTGACTCAATTAATATGTGCTCACATGTATTAATATACTGGGCTATTGTCGTAGTTACTATTAACGCGCTTCCCGTCTTTAAATACCGGTCAGCAATGTAATGTTAACCTCAACGCTTGAAGCTAAACTCATATAACAATGTCAAAGGTGTACTACCCCCTTTCAGCCACTAGATGGCAGCCAGCAGACCACAAATGAGCCTCACTCATCCGAGTGCTTTTTTGAGATCCGCCGATAATGAGTAATTAACATAAAACAGATCTCCCGGCTTTTTTTAGCTTTCAGGTGTTCGTCTGTCCTGTAAAAACTCCCAGTTTTAGACGGCGATCCGATCTAAAATATCGGAATTTCCAGGTGCTGTCGTGCGGGACTCAAACCTCGCAAACCCCCAGCCTGCACCGGCTCCACGCCACTGAGGACTAAATACCTGCAGATCCGCCGCTCTAAATGCTCTATGTTACGCTACGCAGGACTTTCCGTCTACCTACGATCAACGACTGTTTCTTATATAATAAAATATGCATTGTATATTCCATTTAACTTTTAAAAACACTGTTGAAACGCCTTCAGACAATCCTAAAATTTTAGTGTATTCAATCACAGACAATCGATTTTCATAACAGGCGTCTGTACCTTCTCTGTATAGTTGTGCAGGGCCCTGCCGATTGTCTGAAGTGTTTAAAAGCGTTATTCCCGACCCAATCCGGTCGTCTGAATTCCTCCTCAGCTCGTTATCTTGCACGTCGGGGCACCATTTGTTAGAGATTAAAAGGGATTTACGCTCCACGTTTCAAATCTCTCCGCGTCCGTCTAGAGCTGTTTTATATGGAAGTAATTCAGTGCCGCCAAGTAAACAATAATCTATTTTAATGGCAATATTACAATGCAACACAAATCAATACAATACATTCAATACAATATACATTCAATATAATATACATGGGAACCCGAATTTACCTGGTGATCACGTCAGCCGGCCAGCAGAAAGAGACTGAATTCAGTTGTGTCTTCTGCATTTATGCTTAGCAATGGGAGGGGTCATCCGATCCCCCCCTTTGATTGGCAGCCCAAATATCCCCCACACCTCAAATCTTGAGTTCCCCCACTCACAGGTGGCGAGAGCATTTGCATACAGTGCAAGTCAACACATGCTGCCACCTCCCCCATGGCCCTTTGTCCTCAAAAGTCCATATGGTCTCTCAAAAGTCACATGTGATTGCCTCAAAGTCCAGCTTACAGTTTTACCCAAATAATTAATACATTCAAATATTCTACTGCAGTACCAACAAGGTTGGTTTAAAGACTTACAATGGGGTATTGTTTCCATAGTGTATTAAAGCGGGGCAAGCGGTGGGCTGACCTGAAGCCTGAGTTACTTCCAAAGCAGACTTCTGTGAAGGCCGCAAAGAAGCGCGATGTGCTGGCACTATAGGAGCATAAGTGTGTCTGATGTGGTGAGGGCTTTTTATGATGATGATGCCTGTATCAGGTGACTGACAATGCAGGCCAGA